>PVIJ01005770.1:0-99846 GCA_004024925.1 Scalopus aquaticus | reverse complement strand
AACTGTCTCGCACAAAGTTCGAAATATTTTCAGTGCTGAACCTTTCCAACAGGGCTTTATAGGTGCACTGCTGACGTGAGCTTACTTCAGCAGTCGCCTGGCAGTAGTATTGCATTGCATCAGAAAATGATGCAATCAACTCTGGATGATGTGTGCATGATGGTATTATGCAATACGATGCAATATTCCATCATTCTAGTCTGATTTAGGATGTTGTTGCAGTCTTACTGGATAAATTTACACAGAGAAACATATAAAAGGAATTATATGAAATATCTTCAAAATGAGAGCTAATAAAATTTTTTCAGGGTTATATTCATGTTCAGCACACCAAGATACTACAGATTAGGGCCTTTTTAAGTCAGTAATGAGCTCACTGTTGACCAGTGTTATTAGTAAACTGCCGCATATCATAAAGGGCAAATATCTAACTTTTTTAAGCTATTGTGCTAAGTATAAATAAAATTTTACAGACTTTATATTCTTATGGAAACTGCAGATAAGTCAAAAACAAAAGTAGTCAGGCAAATGTATGCTAATATCATTTTACTAAGTAATTGAACTTGAAATCAGTCTTACAACTATACTAATGCAAAATCCTGAATCTTTAACATTCTTTGTTGATATCAAATGCTGACATTTAGTATAGGTGCAGATTTTGACAAGACTAATAATACTATTTATACATGTAATTATTTAAATTACCCATACTGCCTCAGTTTAATTGTGTTCTCTAAATTGGCATGCATAATTTATGACATCAGTGCTGTCAACCATCAATCTACATTTCAGACAGCAACACATCAACTAAATGACAGGGTAAAATGTTTGACTTGATTCCAAAAAGAACTTAAACTTTTGAGATTGGAAGTTTGTATCATATTTATATACTCAAAGGATATATGTTTTTATAGAATGCCAGTTTAATAATTTATCTTGACTAAGTGACAATGTTATCTGAATTCTTTGAACCCTTTTCTCAATTGTTTGGTTATAAAGGTGCTGCAATAAATTTTAAAATATTCTATTAATATGGTGATATCAATATTAAATCCAAACCAGCATTAAATCCAAAACCAACTAAGGCAACCTTCAAAACTTCAGGACTCTTTCAAAAAGGCAAAGTAATCAAGGTGGGGGGCAGAGGGGGAATGCCCATAGAATAAGGAATGCTAACTTTTATTTGTTCAGGCCATCAACCACTTCGTAAGTCCTGTAAAGCCTATAGACCCCTTCTCAAAATAATAGTTTTAAACCCATATAATAATACCTCAGGCACAAATTATATGAAAATATAGTTATGAAATGGTTATGTGATTAGCTATGTGATATCATATATGTGTGATTTGTTAACACAATAAATGCAGTTCTAATAACAAAATTTCAAAATAATGATAATCATGAAAGGATATTCTGAGAAATGGCAACAATTGTAATGTAATAGGAAAATATCAGGGATGTGTAAGCTAAGATACTCCTAGTAGCTTTGTAGTTTGATGTCTAATTTAGAAAAGTTAGTGAAAATAAAGGTGATTCTTTTTTCCTGGTCCAAATCATAATCCCTCTGAATTGTATCTACAAAGTCTTCAAGTTTATCTATGGACTCGTTAAGAACTGCAACAGAGTAAACTCTGCATTTCAATATAGTCTTTCCTTTCCTTGAGAGTCAAACTATCAATTTATATCAGAAATAAAATAAGCATTGTGTATTTATTAGAATATGTTAGACATTAGAGAAATATTTACCTAACCACATAATACAGTAGAGTGTTTAAAATGCATTTTAATGTATTTTTTCTTTAATTTTATTTTTACTAGTATTGAAATGTGCATGTGACCTCTCTGCATGAACATGTTCTGGAAATTAAAACTGTTCTGGAATCCATGGTATTAAGCAAATGACAGACCATAAAATACAAGGATTTAGCTATCCAAATCTTATTACACAGAGCTTGGTGAATTGCAATGTTGGTATTTTATTTGCATCTATACACAGAAAACACAATAAACAATAGCTTAAGGAACACTGTGGCTATTTTTATAGGAATATGTCACATTTTTAAGGAATAGATTAAAACAAAATGAGAACATTTCTTTAAAGCCAAAATGATGAAAAACTGAAAGTACCTGTATACGTTAAATCATTTCCCTTCATCTACTTCTAAATTCAATTGAAATGTGCTTTGTAAGATGAAATAGACAATTCATCCTTCAGCTGTTGAATAAAATGTTAGAACAAACCAGTTGAATGTTATTTTTCCTATTCAGTTAATTTCCCTTTTAAACTACTACCCAACAAAGCACAAGAGAGCACATTTCTGAAAAGAGTAAAATTGACCCCATAAAGATCTATTTTCACTAGCAAATTAACCCAGACAATGCACAAAACATCATCAAAATGCACAAAAAAAATTTATTCATATATATTTGAATATATATGCATATCAAAGATTTGTTAACAGTTAACATGATTTTAGAGATCAAGTGTAATTCTCAGATTAATAGCTTTGAGATATAGAAATCATAAAGATTGAATTAAAAATTTTATTAAAATGCCAAAAGAATACTCTTCTAGTCATCCAAACATTCTCTTAGTTTCTTATCAATGCATAACAAATTGCCACAAAATTAGGGCCTTAAAACAATGCCCATTCATTAACACACAGTGGTTCTGTGACGCTAAAGTCTAAGTAAGGTCCCCAGAGTTTTCTATTCAACTTTTCACACCCCGAATATTCACTAGTCAAGGATTTATTGTGGAGACTCCAGGAATGACTTCCAATGTCGTTCTGGTAGAGATCAGAATTCAGTTCTTTGTGGCTATAGGATGGAGATCCACATTTCTTCATGGCTGAAAATCATGAAGAAAAAGTGTTGAAACTATTTGACCTAGTCTTACTAATGCCATCACAAACATATTACCAAATAATGCCTTATATCAGTCATTATACTTAGCATTGTAAGTTACTAGCAGGTATATAGTCACTGCATTGAGTTCAGTTTATAGATATTTCACAAGCACCAATACCTATAAAAAATAAAATTACCTAGTAAAACAGCTAACCATATTTCAATATGTATTTATTGTAAAATTGTTGTAAACTGTTCACTGTGCTGAATGCTGAGAACACACATGAATGATATAGCTCCTGACTTTCGTAAAACAAAATGGTGGTTATTTTATAGTGGCTCATCAAGAAACTGAATAATATCTTGTGTGTGTGTGTGTGTGAGAGAGAGAGAGAGAGATTAAGAATGTTTTAATCCCTGCTTTCTTTCTAAAGCTTTAATCATTGATAGATCATCAAGATTAACTAATGAGCTGGGAAGGACAGGGGACTAGTCCAAGCATGTCTAAAAAATGAGACAATCAGTTCAGATCCGAGGGCATTTTTTGAAATAACTGCATTAAGATGCCTAGACCTTGATGGCTTATCCAGGAAATTGGAAGGAGATAATTTTTTCATACTAAATAATCTGATCAGATAACTGAATGTTCTGCTAATCACCTTGAAATAGATGAGCCTAACATGAAAATTATATATGGCAAAAGCTAATGATCAGCATGTTAGCTTACTAATAGTTTTTAAAAAATTAAGTGGTTTCATCAAGACTTTCCAGAACTAAAACAATTATTTAGGTATTATGATGAATTAATGTATTTTATTGTCTCGTATTCTTTGAGAAACAATATTGAAATGAAGTTTTATGCTTAACGGAGTAAATTTGAGCTACGAAACTAAAAAGTATAGTTGAGTCACTTTTAACTATTCATTGCAGCATAATGTTTGCTAGATATTTCAAATTACTTTTAAAAGCAAGCATGGAATGAGAGCTGTTGATTTTTTAAAAGGCATAAATATAAATAACAAAAATAGAACTCAGATTAAACTACGTCATTTTTTTTATAGAACTAAAAATATTTTATAGGGAAAAAAGGATGAAAATATTAAAACAATTACAATAATAACAAAGTAACATCATAGAAAAAAGTGTATGTAAAATATTTTATCAAAAATCTTATATTAAAGGTAGTATAGTTTCATAGTGTTGAATCATCTAATGCTAGAGTAGGGGAACTTCTTAAAAACATCCAGTACAAAAACACTTAAGAACTTCCATGTATCTTAAAAGGATATGCTGTGATATTAAGGTCCTCTTTTTCTAACATTGCAGAGCTAGATGAAGACTGGAACAGATAAAATTCTGGCTTCTTTCTATTCAGTAACTTGCTCTCAGTCTCAAAAAGAATTTGAACCAAATCACAGGAGACAATTTTGGACTGATAATGAAGTGATAACCCTCCTTAGGATTTAAACTCTCATCATCATTCTGGGAAGATGGGTAGAAACTAATACTTATGGAGTGATAAACTTGTGCTTACCCTTTTCCTGTGTGTGTGTGCATGTGTGTATGCATGTATATATTCACATTTTACAGAATTTATAAACATAGCCTCCTGTATTTAATATTGAATTCCAAACAGACTTTATACAAAACACTATGATAGACTATCCTCATCACTTTCTATTCCCTTATTTTATTTTGTTCATTGTTATTCACTTATTTCAGTGATTTTTTTCTACCCATCCACCCCAATTAGAATGTAAACTCCATGGGAGCAGAAGAGTGCTTAGTATAGAGTAATAATAGCACAATAAATAAATGTGTAAATGAATTTTGTTTACTTTTTGAATTAATAAATAATATTCCCAATTTTTCTTTGATATAGTCATTGGTTACTCAATTTTATAATGAAAACACCAAGCCTGGGTTACTTCAGTTGGCGTCATAGCTAGAATGTGGCTGAGCTGGGTTTTGGTAGAAGACATAGTCTCAGAATAATAATTATAATCATAAATAGGACATAGAGAAAAGCTGTAGTCATATTTCTACCTATAGATAGAAAAAGTTCTATGAGGATCCATACAAAATAAATGTTTTAGGATAGTATTGTAACATATAAAATGGGAATTATATATCATATATATTATTTTTTCTTTTGTGAAGCATAAAGTTCTCACAAAAATTATATTTGAATCTTGTAATCTATCAAATGGTAGTATCTTTTTTT
Source organism: Scalopus aquaticus (assembly GCA_004024925.1). Classification (NCBI taxonomy): domain Eukaryota; kingdom Metazoa; phylum Chordata; class Mammalia; order Eulipotyphla; family Talpidae; genus Scalopus; species Scalopus aquaticus. Next base: position 94,772 of record PVIJ01005770.1, on the reverse strand, counting down.
AAATTTACATTCATATCTTTGTGATTCCAACCTATGTGTGCATTCTAGTAACGGGGGTGTAAAGAACATGTCATTCAATTGCAATTTGTGATGCAAATATAAAATTATGTAATGTTTTTAACAAAAGTTCCATAAAGTGAATAATTGAAACTAAGACAAACATTTACAGATTATTATTTATTGATTGAAAAACAAGTTAATTTAAGTCAACCTCATATGTCATACATAAAGACCACAGCCTATTATTCTTTGTAAAATTATATGTACCTTCTTATAAATGCAAGAATTCCAAATATGAGTCAAAATAGGTGGTTGTTGTAGGTCTGGAGCATTATTAGCGTAAATGCATCCAAAAAATATATGATACACAGGTATATTGGCAAACCATATCCGCTGATTTTAGACAATCTATTTGGAATTCAGAAACCGAGTTCCCACCATTTCTGGTATGTCTTAGATCCACATATTCCACTCATCTCTGAATGTTTAATATATAAAAGCACAAAGACACTGTGTTCTGTAATTATGAGGAGGCTGCTCAGGTTGGTAATCGGCATTGACATATGGGCTGCTATAGGGACTCAGAGCGTGACTTCAGAGCAAAAGCACAGGGCCTGGCAGGGGATGTTTATTTCTTGAAAATGTGTTAGGAATAGATGATGCTTCATTGCAAGATTATAAGGAGAAAACAGTAAGGCCCTGTTGTAGTGAGTTGAAAGAAAACAGGTTTATATCTGAGATTAACTGCAAAAATTGCATTGGTTTTTCATTGTTCTTTTTTAGAATGATAGATTCTTAATATTCATATGAAGTGTTTTATTAGCAATAATCTTAGGAGAAAACATTAAAGTAGGACAATGTTTAGAGTGTTTTTTTTGTATGTGCAGTCAATGGCATATATCCTCATGCATATTACAAGAGGTAATACATTAAAGAGTACAGTTAAACCAATGATGATGTGCAGCATATCTAGAAATTCAGCAAGGCATTCAAGGATCCAATGAGAAGCACTTTGAGCAATGACAGAATGAAAGGATTTGGCAGCAGGTAGAGCCGGCTCTGACATTTACCCATTAGACAAATGTGGAATGAATTTGTCAATTTTTCGAGTCTTGGCTTCATCATTTATAAAATGCAGGTAAAGATCACAAGCTGAGAAAACACAGATGGTCTTCAAAATAAATTTTCCCCCCATTCCCATTGGTGCTTAGTTTAAACTACTAGGCAATCAACAGAATGTAGTCAGAAAACCACATTCTGCCTTTGATGACAGAGTTCATGTGGCCCTTAGAGCTCCTGGATTAAGTGTGCACATTTGAAAAAAAAGAACAGATAGAATTAGTTCACGTTTCACTGTAATGGACCATTAATAAATCTAGCGTAAAGGATATTAAAAAGATATTTATTTAAAAAAGCAAGAGATTTCTGTAACAGCTTCCATCACAGCATAAGATTCTATGTTTATGGATTGACATTTTATATAAAAAGGATTGCTCTGAGTAGAAATATAACAACTCCTTTTTAATTTGGTAGTGAATTACCTGTACTATCATATCAGTGGAGTAAAATACACTAAAATTTATATGAAGCATTTTAACCATTCCACAAATGGACATCCATAGAGGAGAAAAAAAGAAATGTGAGTGAAATCTCACACCTGACCAAAAATTGAATTAAAATGAATTAAAAGGACTAGTAAAAATGCAAAAATATTAACATTTTAGGGGAAATAAAGAGAAATTTTCAGAATTTAAAGTTAGGCAGAATTCTTTAGAATTGAAACAGAAAAAAAGTAATACATAAAAGGCAGCATTAATAAATCAGGCCACATTGAAATGCTATGTGGAGACCAGGTAAATAAAGATAATGAAAAAAAAAAAAAAGCCAAAGTTCGTGAGAGAATGTTTGTAAATCTCCCATACAACCAACAAGCTCTCATATCTGGGATACATAGGCATCTGTCAAAACTAAATAGTAAAAAATCAAAATCCAATTAGAAAATGGGCAAAAGACATGAGCAGATATTTCAAGAAAGGATACACAATTGGTAAATATGCAACAAAAGATATTCAACATCCTCCGTCATCAGAGAAATGCATCTTAAAACCATGGTGAACAATCACTACCAACCTAATAAAAAAACTAAAATTAAAAATAAACAAGACTAATTGCTTGCCAGAATGTGGAGTATCGGGTCACATATACAATGCAGCTGAGAACATAAAAAATGACAGTTACTTTTAAAAGTTGTTTAGCAGATTTTCAAAAAAATAAAATGTGCAATAACCAATTATCATATGACCCAATTATTGCTCTCCTGAGCATTTGTCCCAGAAAAGTGAAAACTTACATTCACAGGAAAACATGAACATGAACATGTATAGAAGTGTTATTCCTAACAACCAAAAACTAGTCCAGATATCCTTCAGCAGGTAACTGTTTAAACTCTTGTAGACATCTAGTATGGAATATTACTCAGCAATAAAAGATCTTATTTTCTTGGATGAATTTCCTGAGAACATATTGAATGGAAAAAAAAGTCAGTTCTGGGCCTCCCTGGTGGCACAGCTGTTAAACGCTGAGCTGTGGAGCTGTTGGTAGCAGCAGCGACGCGAGTTCGACACCTGGCGGGGGAGATTCCCACATGGCACGGCAGACCTCTCCCACTTTGCCCGTTGCTCCTCTCAGTAGTGTATTTCCGTTGATCTGCTTATTCTGCTCCCCACTCTGTCTCTGGTGAACCCTCTCGCTGCCCCATGCCTCTGGCCTGTACCCCAGGTTGTATGCATAAATAAATAAATCTTAAAAACAAAAAGAAAAAAGAGGTCAATTCCAAAAGGTTACATAGCATGCAAATTCCATTTATATAACATAATTCAAAATGACAAAATTTTAGAAATGAGGAGTAGATTAGGATTGCCCAGAGTTAGAGATGGGGAGAAGAGACAGGAGGGAGGGAGGTATAGTTAAAATCCTCCCTCCCCACTCTGTTCTGAACCCTCTGCTTACTTCTCTCCCTCTGGAGATCTCAGTTCAATAGTCAGTTTTCAAATGTTAGTTTTTAAGCTTGTCTTCATATAACCCTTTATTTGGTTCCCTATAGTCCACATGTAAGTGACACCATATGATATTTGTCATTTTCCTTCTGATCTATTTCACTTAGCATAATCCCTTCCATCTCCATCCAAGTTGCTATAAATGACATGAGTTTGGCTTGTTTGTTTTAGTAGTATTCCATTGCATATAAGATGCTTTCGTAGTTTGGCTGTTGTACATAGTGTTGCAGTAAATATGGGAGTCCAAGTTTCCTTTCAAATTAGTGTTTTTGTACTCTTTGTGTAGGTTCCTACAAGTGGAATTGCTGGGTCATATGGCAGATCCATTTTTAATCTTTTCAGAAATCTCTATACTGTTTTCCATAATGGCTGGACCAGTGTACATTCCACCAAGAGTGTAGGAGGGTTCCATTTTCTCCACATCCCCCCCAGCATCTGTTGTTTCTGCTCTTTTCCATATGGGGATCCCTCACAGGTGTGAGGTGGTATCTCATTGCGGTCTTGATTTGCATTTCCCTGGTGGTAAATAATGATGAACATTTTTTCATGTGCCAATTATCCATCTTCATGTCCTCCTTGGAAAAGTGCCTGTTGAACTCTTTTGCCAGTTATTTGATTGGGTTGTTTTCTATTATCAGTTTCTTTTGTGTGAGTTCTTGGTAGATCTTCAGATGTATGCTGTGCAAATGTCAGATGTATGGTGTACAAATATTTTCTCCCATGCACTAGGGTGTCTTTTCACTTTAGTTATGGTTTCTTCCACTGTGCAGAAGCTCTTTAGTTTGTTGTAGTCTCAATTGTTTATATTCTCTTTTGTTTTCTTTGCTGTTGGAGACAAATACGCAAAGACATCACTGAAGTTTATTATAAAGTGTTTTGCCTATGTTTTCTTTTATATATTTTATGGTTAAGTTTGTTTTTAAAGTTGTATAAAGTTGAAGGGATTCAGGGCCTCCCTGGTGACGCAGCGGTTAAGTGCTGTGCTGTGGAGCTGTTGGCAGCGGAGAGACGTGTTTGACACCAGGCGGGGGAGAGTCCCACATGTTGCGGCAGACCTCTCCTGCCTCGCCCGCTGCTCCTCTCAGCGGTGGATTTCCGTTGATCTCCCTGTGCTGCTCCCCACTCTGTCTGTGGTGAACCCTCTTGCTACCCCATGCCTCTGGCCTGTACCCCCAGGTTGTATGCATAAATAACTAAATCTTTAAAAAAATTGAAGGGATTCATACCATGACGGGGGGAAATTAGGGAAAACTGTGAATTACCATAACCAAAATAAAATGGCATTGTAATAATTCAGAAATCTATTCCTGATTATTCAACAGTGCTTTTACCAATTAGTGCTCCATGATCTTAAAATACTTTCTTCTCTATGACCAAGTGGTAAAAATCCAAAATTACATAATTTGCTTGGAACAAAACAGATGTAAAAATCATTTATAATCACATTACTCTATATTTCAATGCCATTAAACATTTTAAAAGCAATCAAAAGTGACTCGTAAACTTGAATTTCTCTCTACATGTAAGGCTTACTCATTTGATCTATGAAAATTAGCATATATATTATATGTAATATATATATAATCCATATTAATGATTTACCAAAACATTGTTAGATATATAGTAAATATTCCAACTTTTTAATAATAGGCATACATGGCTAATATTACAAGTTAAAGGGACATTTCTAGTCCTGTTTCTTCCTCTTCTATTTCCTCTCCAATTCAGTCTCTAATTATTTTGCCTAATGAGAGTTAATGATTTACAAATTATCGGAAAATCATTCTCAATTTATTAACATAACAGGAGAAATATGTGAATTGCTTCTCTTCATTTTACAACTATTTGTCCAATTTTTGAAGGACTAGGAATAAAAAAGAACTAAAAATCAAAATAATTTCAGACAATGACAATATACAATTAAATTTCCAAAATAAAATTGACATTGAATATGGGACTAAATGAGGTAAAAATGATGTCCTGCAGCTTTCTCCAAAATAAATGCTCTAGAAATGGGTTTTTCTATCTTGACTATGTGTGCTATTTATAGAGGTTCTTGATCTGTTTCTTGGAATGAAGTCAACTGCTCCACCTGGAGTGCTGATTGCTTCAAGACATGTGAGCTTCTCTAATATCTGGAATTAAATGTCTGGAGAGGAGAGGAGATTTCATGGTGTCACTCTGTTATAGGTAATCACTGGCACCTATCAAGATGCCTTGTTGCTTTATAATCTGAATTTGTCTATAGTTTCTGGTCAAACTAAACACTGACATATAGCATGTCTTGGAACATTTGTACATTGCTCTGAAAGTCTTAGTCCAGGTAATAATTAACAGCTTTTGCAGAAAAAAAAAAAAAGATACTTGCACTGCTCTTAGATATTAACAGTGATCTCTCAGAGCTAAAATAAAATTGATGGGCTGTGTAAATGTTGATGGTTCAATAATAAATCGATTCCACAAGTAATGCTAAGTTTTTGTGGCTCTTCTCATCTACCTGAATCCACTTACCATGTTGTAAAGCTATCATTATTAAATAAATAGCTCACTGATGTGAATGCAGAGGGTGTGGAAGATAGGGCAGTAAGAAATGACTGTGTGATTATAGCACAAAGAAAGGCATTTTGAATAAACTCAAGGAGACATAATTTTTAACTTAAAAAGCAGTATGTGAGGCCTCCATGGTAGCGCAACGTGTTAAGTGCAGTGCTGTGGAGCTGTCAGCAGCTGCGGCACAAGTTCGATGCCCAGCTGGGGAGTTTCCCACGTGTCGTAGCAGACCTCTCCTGCCTCGCCTGCTGCTCCCCTCAGCAGTGTGTTTCCGTTGATCTGCCTGTTCTGCTCCCCACTCTGTCTCTGGTGAACCCTCTCACAGCCCCGCACCTCTGGCCTATACCCCAAAACATAACCTAATATGGTAAGGCTTTCTTTTTATTAAACATTATAAGTAATGTTCAGTAAATAAACCATAACTTAAAAGACAGTCTTGTGAATATCTTTAGATATTATTTCTGAGACTAAGACATACTTATTTTTATTTCACACTAAACATTTTTTAAATTTAATATTAAATCCAGAGAAACCTACTACATTTGATCTTTATTGCAGTTATGTTGCTCAGATTCTGGGTAGTTTTAGTCCTTTTACATAGGAGTATGTTTTATAGAAATTTTGACTTTCGGCAACCACTTTACTGGTGTAGTAATATGAAATTAGGGCAGTCCTGGATACATAGCCGGAGATTTGGGCTTCTTGGTCTACTTGAAAACCATAAGTCAAGAGCTCAAACACTGTCCCTAGAAAAATTATAAGTCATCAGATGTATGTAAGTTGTCAGATGCATGGTTTGCAAATATTTTCTCCCATTCATTTGGGTGTCTTTTAATTTTAGTTATGGTTTCTTGCACTGTGCAGAAGTTTTTAGTTTGTATACTTTTATACATTCTTTTAGTTTAACTTTTAGACATGCAAAAATTGAATAGGATCCAAAATTGTTGCAGGAAAAACAACCTACATCAAACCGGTAATATTCCAGGGCTGGCAAATCAATGTAATTTCAGATATATGTGCCTTTGTACTTACGTGTGCAAGTCATTCTACAAATCTCTTTTGTAAACTTGACAGAAGTGTAAACAAGACAGAAATGTAAAACAGACATATATAGTTTGATTGAAACATTTGAATGAATTTAAAATTTGTTCTATGATTAAGCCTTTCCAATAACACAGCCGATCTTTCTAAAACACTTACATGCAAAAGTATCAAAGGTATACAAGTGCTTTATTTTTTTTTTTTACTTTAACATTTTTATCAAAGTTTCAGGTGAGGGCAATGAAGAGATAGATCAAATATATAGAATATACTAAATTCCTACAGTTGTAACCCTCAGTTGAGAATGAGGATTCAAATTCAAGCTTACATAGTTGTGAGAGTATCTCTAACTATATTTTAAATGTCCTTGATAAATGGGATCAGCATTAAAACCAAGATGAAACTGAGCTGGAAAAAAATTGAACCCCTTCATGAAAGTGTCAAAAATAAATGGTATGAAAAACCCGGAATTGTATACAATTTGCCTATTAACTAACAGTATAATACGGGTATTTTAACAGGCAGAATTATTCCAGAGAAAGGAGTGGTGGGTAGATAAGACTACAAAACATTACAGATCAAACGAAAGCTTGCACAGCAAAGGGAACCATGTTTTATGGGAGGTTGTACATAGAAACATCTGAGGAAATTGGGAATATTTAGCATAGGGAAATAAATAATGCCAGATATGTCATAGGATTATCATGTTCATGGAAAAGTAGATATTTTCTCCTCTGTTTGTAAATGTAAGCCTAGTAGAAAATACAAATTGAAAGCTTTCTTTGGCTTTATTACGAATAACATTGTCTTAATTAGGACTGACCAATAGAACAGAGTAATTGTGTAAATGAGATCATTGTTTTTCAAGGATGCTGTAGACAAGATCCCATTATTTTGGAAAGGTTAGATTAATATATTTCAAGATTCTTTCTATGACAATCATTTAATCACTAAGATGTATTGTATGTATGGTCTATAAATTTTATGCCTTGTGGCAGATTGTAAGTTTTCTGGCAAAGAAAGGAATCCATCCTACTAGAGAAATAAAAATTTCTTGAATTTTCTTTTCAAAAAGTAAGATTTTTCTCTCTGTGTACTAGCTGAATTAATACCAACTGCTTTGTGGTGTCATATGATGTAAATTTACCCTAAATTTATAGAATTACCACATTCCCTGGGACACTCTTGATAAGTTTTTAGGAACTAGAATTCAACTGTAAACACACTGTAATATCATCGCAAGAACTATGACCAAACCAGAACAAAACACTTCAAAGATTAATGGAGAAACATTTTTATGGTGTGTTTTATCCACAATATTTGCTATAAAACATCCAAGATTCTACTGAAGGGTTTTAAGCTCTGTGGAATAGAAATAGATTGATAGCATCTTCAGCTTCTTGATGAAAGAAGGGCAGCCTAAATGTAATTATTTCAAAAATCTCTGGGGAACAGAGAAATATGTCTCAAATGGCACATTATCTAAAATAAAGTCAGACATAGCTTGGGGAAAGCAATAGTGACTCCCTTGCTATTATAGTAATATTAATTTGTTCTTGCTTTTCTCTCTGCACCTGATTCTTGATTCATTATAGATATGTTTTCTGTGAAGCTAAATGTGGGATAAACAGCATCATTAACATGATTTAATATCAAATAAATAATTGATAATTAAAAATTCCATGAATTTACACTCCTTTGCTCTTTAATGTGGCTGGTTAGTGCTTAACTTTCAAGAGAAGTATTTCTTGGATATCTGCTCCAACATTTCATTTAGCATGCTGTGTAAATATTTACTTTGCCTTACAAAATTTAAAATAATAGTAGATGCTAAACTAGACATTTATTCATACATTTTTCTATAATTGTACTAAAATGGTAAATTTTAAAACTCAAATACATAGTTATGGCTGTGTGTTTAAAGAAGGCAAAATCCATTGAGAATGCTTTTCTATTTGATTTAGACTTTACCCTATGCAGTACATGACTGGGTGATCTATGGCACCTTAAATTCTATTATGCTACCACATTATAGAAAAATTCTTGATTTTTTTTTTTTTAGTATTCACAAAATTGTTTCCCAGAATTGATGAATGAAACCACTAATCACCCAGTTAATGCTGGAAGTCACCTTCACATCCCCTTCTTCACCATGTATAAAATATTTGTGATGAGAAATTATTAAAGTTATCAACTAAACCTTTTTCAAATCTGTTCACATTCCAGCTACATTGGGTAGCTCTGTTCTGACCCTCAGCATTTCTCTCTAAAATTATATTCCTATTTTTCTAACTGCTGTTCCTGCTTCCAGCATTCCCTGCTCCATCAAATTCTTTACAAATCCTTAGAACTGTCAGAGTGATTCTCTCTAAAGAAAAAGTACCTGCTTATAAATACCCTCTAAAGTTCAACAATTTCTGGATAAAATTCCAACTTCTTAATATGTTATTAATGGTGTTTCATAATGCAATTTCTGTGTCCTTCCTCAATCCAACACTATATTATATGGATGTTACTCATTCATTGTATAAATCTGCCATTAGAACCATCTTTTCTCACCTTGGACAATGCAGTGTTGAGTCATTTTGTCAACATTCCTGTAACTTGTGTGGGGAGAAAGGACAGGACTGTGGAGAACAGAGTCTGGACAAAAAGCTTCAGGTTGAAAATGGCAGGAGAGCATGGAAATAAAGTTGGTGGAAGAGTATTCCCTTTTGCTAATCTTTGCAGCCTTATCTTTTGTGTTGTTGTATTTTGTTTTTAATTGAAGTGCCTTTGTTTCACATCCTTGCTAGTGCTTTGACAGTGAACGATTCCCTCCTGGGCTATACACAAACACTCCACTCTCAAGTTCCTTACCCCCAGACCAGTGATTGTCAATGGGGGTGGTTTTGCCTCCCAGAGGATATTTGGCAATGCCCAGAGACATTTTTGTTTGTCACAACTTGGAATAGCAGTGGAATCTAGTGGATAGAGATCAGGGATGATACTAACAATCATATGATGATGCATGGGACTGTACAGTACAAGCTCCCTACTGCTCCCAGCACAATCAGCAAAGAATTATCTGGCGCAACATGTCAATAATGCCATAGTTGAGAAATCCTGCTAGAGTCAGTAAGCATTAAAAATAATAACCATATTTTAGTTCCTAAAGCGTGGTACACTTGTTTGCTCCAGTCTTTTATCTGTGTCTGAAACACTCTCCCTCCTTCCTTCCCTCTCACTCTTCTCCCTCACCTCAGGGTTTGACTTGGAAAATACCAATTCTGATTATCTTAATTTAAATATTGCTTTTTCTAAAGAGTCTATTAAGATCCCTCCCTGTCTGTAGTATGTCTTTTTTAATATGTACGTATAGCATTATCTTCCTCCCATTCTGACACATTTGTTATAAATATCACTGGTCAACGAATTCTTTCTATCAATTTGTTTGTGCTCAACATGAATATGACAGTCAAATTCTAATTTTGGCTCCATTTTTTTTTTTTGTAATCTGCAATAAATGGATCTTTACATCATGAAATGCCTGCCAATAGTAATAGGCCTACGGTTAATACCTGTAAAAAATCAAGTCATAGACTACTTCTTAGATTTCTTTGCTTGTCTCTTATATCTCTTGTACAGTTGTTCAAGAGCATCTCTGGGGACTGTGTAGACACTAGGCGAAAAACATGCCATGCTTGTTTCACATCACCCTGCAGCAAGTTATTGAACCAGTCATCTCAATGCAGACAGAATGTTTGGGTAGACTATTCTCGACGTCTTTTGCTTCATTATTCCACCAGAAAAAGGAGGAATCGAGCAGAAGCAACAGTCTTTTATGTGGTTGCTTGGCTCTCTCCACACCATGGGGACTGCAAACGGCATTGATGATCTTTTGCCATTTTACCATTGTGGAAGCTATGTTGTACAGGTAGCACAGCATATATGCAAGGTCCAAGGCTTGTCTTGTTCACCAACTTTGCATCTGAAGTAAAGATAATAAGCCTTCTTAACTTGAGAAGTGATATTTTTCTTCTGGTTGACAAATGTCACTTCTCCACAAATAGAGCATAATTTGTCCATGCTATTAATGCACTTTCGAGGCCTTACTGTTCTGCATTGTGCCTAAATGGATAAAATAATAACAGTTCTATGGAACAGTAGCTTCAACTGTCTTGCACAAAGTCTGAAATATGTTCAATGCTCATCCTTTCCGACAGGGCTTTATAGAGTGCACTGCTGACGTCAGCTTACTTCAACAGCCACCTGGCAGTAGTGTTGCATTGCATCAGAAAATGATGCAATCAACTCTGGATGATGTGTACATGATAGTATTATGCAAAGTGATGCAATATTACATCATTCTAGGCTGAGTTAGTATGTTGTTGCAGTCCTACTGGATAAATTTACATGGAGAAACTTATAAAATGAATTATATGAAATATCTTCAAAACAAAAGCTAGTAAAAAATTTTCAGGGTTATATTCATGTTCAGCACACCAAGATACTACAGATTAGGGCCTATTTAAGTCAGTAATGATCTCACTGTTGACCTGTGTATTCTTGTACTAGTCTATTCCTGTTTGCCTGTTTCCATGGCTAAAGAGCAAGGTCCCTAAGGATAGAGACTAAGTCTGTAATGTTTATTTTGACATCTCCTATGACCAGAGTCATGCCTATTTCCCAGTAACAGCAGGATATAAATTCATAGGAAGGAGAGAGAAGAGGAAGGGGAAGGATGGAAAGTTAGCTATAAAGCAATTAATTCATAGCAGTTATTTTAAAAAGTTTGCCTCTTTAAGGGATTTACTCTTTTTGAGAAGCAGATAGGCTTTAGCAAAGTTGAGAGAGGTAAAAATGCATATGTTAAATCTGATTTTCTGCAATTAGTTCCATTATAAAATGAAATTCATGTTTCTATCTAAAATACATGTATTATTTTTTTCAAAATTAAATGATTTTTTGTTTATTGGATTCACAATACCCTTAAAAGTTCTTTCATGGAAAATTCCTCTGAAGGATGATTTGGAGAGGATGTGATGGAGGTATAAATATTAAACAGATAGAATATTTTGGGAGTGTTCTGGCCACCTGTCTAAAGATTTTACTTCATCTTGTATTTTGAGCTGGGCAAATTGTCATAGTTGTCTTGAATCAATCTCAACAAGTACCTCTCACTAGAATGTAAGGTCAAGGTCAAATTCAGAGTCCTGAAATGAGCTTATCAGCATGAGTTCAAGAAGTTTATGTATGACAAATATATTCTCAATTTCATAAATTATATTTTTAAAAAGTGTGCATTGTGGTATCTTCCTTGATAATAGATCCAAATCCCTCTATCTCAGACATCCACCTCGTCCTAAAAAATAATATCAAAATGAACATTGGAAAGACTTTTTCACATGACTAAAGTGCTAATAAATTCGTTTTTAGGTAAAGAAACATAATGAGAGAATTTGTTAGTATCTCTCATGATACTTGTTACCACTGTCAGTGACTTGTGCCAACACCATATGCTTTGCAGTAAAGAGAAGACAAAACCATTGTTCATTGCAAGAAATTTTTTTTTAATGAAATACAGGCATAGAAATCAAATTATCATGTTTGCCCACTCTTTCTGCACTGGAAGTTAGGCATATTTATTAGCTACAACACAGCATTTCAAGCTGGCATTTGGATCATTTCAATAACTAATGTTTGTTTTATCAACAATGGTTTAATTTGACATGCTGCATAATGCATGTGCAATAACAGTGCCATGTTTGATGGATAAATGCCTAGGAAAAAAATTCAAATTGGCTAATAAATAAAATTGAATTTCGAGACCCCATTTATTTTAAGGAAACTTGTCATGGGTTATTAACTGTACTAAATAATGGCTTGTTTATGTCTGTGCATAAATAATTTGAAACAAATTGGGGTGACATAGTTAGAAACTATCATACTTCACTTACTGCTAAATATTAAAGAAGGTTAGTTTTCTCAGTTCCTAATCATCAAACCTGGCATTTTTCAGGAATAATTTCCACTTGTTAAAAGTATGACCAAAAGTCAACAAAAGCAATGCACATCTAAAATAAATGCATTATGTAAACATTCAAAATTTCCACCTATAGGGAATTAAGCTAAATTATGACTCTAATGTTCTCTTTGACTTCTCCTTGTATTATGAGTAACTAGGAGATTTTTTGAGAATTCTGATGCTCTGTTTCACATTCCTAGAGGTTCTGAATTAATTGGTTTTATGTGGTTTTTGTTTTGCTTTGTTTTCTTTTAACCAGTTGAGTTTTGTTGTTGCTTGCTTGATTGCTTTTTAACCTCTGTAAGCAGTTATAAGTGGAAAGTGAGGATTGAGAATTCTTTCTCTAACATGGAATTCTGGTCACTAATGCACACTCACTTATTGGTCCCACCTGGAAAGTGTGATTAAATTGTTAAATACTGGTAAGTGTTCTTTTTAACAATTAGTTTTCTGAGCATACCTTTCAAACATGCAGTTGGAAGTGCTATGAGAATTTCCAAGACAGTCCTTGGCCTCCAAGAAAGAATTTATATACGGGAATATAGGTGACAATATTGAAAGGCAAATAAGATAATTGTGGCAGAGAAGTACATAGACTTAGTGATATTATATCTAGAGGTGGACAAGAACCAAAGAAAGGATATTGGGAGTAGGTGGAATTTCAACTGTTGTCAATAAGTGTGGATGCATATGTTAACCTTGTTTGTACCTTCATAATCTCACAATAATATACTTAAGTATTTTCACGATATTAATAAAAAGCAGTAATCCCATGTATCAGCATTTTGCTTTGCAATACACAAACAGGTTTACTTAAGTCATCACTTTTGAGTTTCATAACTAATGGGATATGCAATTTAGAAGTCCTATTTTTGGATAAGGAGCCAGAAACTCAGAATGTATGAATTACCCAATTTATAAAACTAGCAAGCAGAAGAGTTGGGTCTAAGATTAATCCTCTTGGATCCTAAATAGCTCAGACTTTTTTTATCACCCCAATCTGAAGCTGCTAAGTTGCTGAGCTTGGGCAAGATTTGAGGTTTCTTAAAACTGAAAGACTCTCTTAGTATATGACATAAATATTTTATATACCACATTGTCAATAATTGTAGTTCAATATCTCCTTTAAAAATTATCTTCTCAAAAGGTAATTGAAAACTGATGCTCTAATATTTTTTGAAACACAATACCAACAAATTCAACAAATTCACTCCTCACTCCTTATCTCCAAATATAACTCTGCTTCTTTTCAGTATGCACTCTGAAATCACATTTAATACCTGTGTCTTGGGAAATTTAAAGTTGAGCCATTTTAAAAGCTATCAAAGCTCAGGAGAGAGGTGCATGTCAGCACTTGATACTTGAAATGCTATTTCAGTTCTGTCCAACAGGTAGAAACACCTTGCATGCCTTATCATGATCATGTGTGCATGTTCTGAAGATTTCATTCCATGGTTCCCATGATGAATTAGCTTTTTAAATCATATCTCAGGACTACCCTCTGGTTTGTTGATTCACTAGGACTTACAGGATTCAGAGATTATACTCACAATTATAGTTTATTACAGTCAACATCTACAGATTAAAATCAACAAAGATAAAAGGCACATAGAGTCGAGTCCAGTGCTGCCCTGGTACTCTCCCAATGGAATTGCAGAAATGGTACTTAATTCTCCAAGCAAACATGTGATGACATATATGAAACCCTCCTATCCAGTGAAGCTCTCCTAAGCCTTGAGTCGGGGGTTTTTACAGTAGTCAGCTATGTCAGCACGAACTGGTGCAACTAACATTAGCTACTTAGTCTGCAGTCTCCCCAACCCACTCATCCAAGCCCCAAAGTCTAGTCAGTGCAGCATGGCCCAGGGCATCAGGTAAAAACAAAAAGAGCAAGAGGATCCACGATAAATCATATTTTACAATAATCTAACTCACATGACCTGAAGCTCCAGACAAAGATTCTCTTATCAGATTAGATATTCCACGGGCAAAAGATTATCCTGCAGGAGTCTGTCCAGGACCAACCATCCTTTCTTGAACTGTGCAGAGTTTGAACACCACATGCCTGCTACCTTAACTCTAAAGCATCTAAAAATTTTTACTTTTGATTTGTCTTCCACAGAGAATCATTGTTTCGCAGTTTACTTTTTATTTAACAATTATTATATCAGTTAATCTGACAACCTAGACAAACAACTCTGGTTAAAACTTGGTAAGGGTTATGTCTGTTTAGTTTTTGTATTTTTTGATGAGCAGCTTTAATACCTTACTTCAGTGGTATTTATTTAAAGAAAGTTTAGTATATTTCCTTTAATACCTTTATTCTATCTCTATTTTTCATGCAATCATGAGCAGAAATCACAGGTAGTAAATAATAACTACGAAGACAACCTACACTGCATGGACTAGATGAAGCTAGAGAGCTTCTTTGGTGTAATCGGCCCTTCTCCTCCATCCAAGCACTGACTTTGAATTTTTTATACATGTGAAAATGACAGATCTGTATTCCACTCAACTTCCAAGAATTGTGGCAAAGAGTAGCAAAGAAAATTTAGAAATCTTACTTTGTTTTCATTGGTATAAAGGACTCATAACTCAGAAACAGGCAGGTTAAGCTGCATGACTGCCTATTTTATGTACTGTCAATTTGACATTGTACATACTAACTTTTGAAGTAGGAACAGGGATAATTTTTATCTCCTATGCTTTTTTAAATTTGTTTAAATAATTACTTTATTGCCTTATTCTATTTGATTGCTCACATTTTGATAAGTTACAATATTTTAGTATTTGATTCATCATATACTGTTGACCCCAATGGTATAATGATTCAAAGGGGGAAAAAAAGGCATTTTGTTTTCTCATAGTAAGGTTCCCCCCCGCCCAAAATTATTGAATATTTCTTCTTATGTACTAGGAACTGGCACCCACATGATATTAGATTTAATTGACTGATCCTAAAATAAATAAATAAATAAAATGTAGATATGGGCACTTTCATTAGGTTACTCTTCCAATGCAAATAAAGTTCTAAAGACTTTAGCACCAAATAGCTTTAGTTTTGCAGTTTACTATGCTACTATATTAGTTGAATAGAATGGCACAATATTCTACAAGTAAAACTAAAGCATGTTACCCCCCAGGAGTAATTCAGCACAGCGATTCCCTTAACATCTGTTCCACTAAAAAAGGAATCATTTTCAAGGGCCACTTGGAGAGTAAGTAATCATAAACCTCTGAGTATCTGTGTTGAAAGAGAGAGAGGAAAGGGAAAGAAAAATATGTGCCTTGAGTCCTTCAAACTACTATGTATCCTAATGAGCTGCCAGGGGTGATTTCTCTTTTTGTGTGGTGAATTTAAAATGAGATGTTGGGTTTATGTGTCTTTCTTTATTTTATTCACTTTCTATTTTCCAATTTGAGAGAGCCACTAGTTGAGATCGTTCATGAGCACCATGATATCTGGAGTATATTCTTCTCAATAGAGTAAGGGTATTAAAGTTATTGTCTCACTCCAGCATATTATCATTATAAAGTAACACACACCATTAGAGAGAGACTCGGGAAGGACATTATCATTATGTATTAGCACACACCATTACACAGGAATTTCAACTGCAAAACCTACCGAGGAGGATAGATTCATAACATCACAGCCCTCCTGGGTAATATAACTCAAAATTGTTAAATCATTCAGCTGAGGTGAACTCGGATCCCGTGATTGGCACCTAACATCACTTTGAGCTCTCCGTGGTTATTTACTCTGTGAGAAACAGTTCTCTCTTCTGATTGAGATGAAAGTCCTAATGAAGCTCCCAAGGAATTTCATCTTACTTCAACCCAGCAAAAGTCATACAAATTAGATAATAATACAAAGAATTATAATTATCAGTGGTGCTTGGCTAAAGGCTTGCACATATAAAGCCTTTGCAGTTGAGGAAATTGAACATTTAAGTACTTTTGTGTATAAAATCATAAGTAGTATGTAAAGGGACTTATAAGTGATCCTGGGAGCGAACTTATATAAACAAAACAAAACTACATGTTTTATTTTAAAATCTTAGCAAAGGATAATGACAAAGTGATGTCCCTTTGTCACACCAAATGTCAGTTATTTGTACATGATATGGCTAAATTCCATTTCTCCATAAGGATTCCTTTAATATGCTATTTATTCTCATGAAACATTAATGTAGGCTATGGATATTCGCCTGTGAAAAGGAAGAGAGACAAATTTTGCACTTCTCAAATGAAAATTAATCTTGAATGAGTTTAATTTCCATAATTTGCATTTTCTATAGACAATGAAAACTCATTTGTAAATAAAAGGTTTATTGCAGGGACAAAATGGTATGTTCAAAGATGTAAGTCTCAGATGATCCACATTCTAAGATTTCCTAGTTTCTGTACTTAACATGATTGAGGATATTTCTCTCCTTATTCAACATGGAGATATAGACATGCATCACTTGATTATCCAATACTAAATTTTATTTTTTAATATTAAGCTTTTTATGTGCTTTGCCATCTGGAGATGCAAAGTTATAAAATAAGATATATGAATTTTAAATGTACATATTTATATAGATATTTACATATGTTAGGAACAATGGCAAATGCTTGGCTTCATAATTTGGTTTATAAATACCAAAACTTAGAAGCCAGCTGTAATCCTTCATTATATACAGAAAATAGCTAAATATTAATCCTGTATAGGTATAGGTAGTAAGAGTAAGAATAAAGCAATCACACTTAGCGTCTTAGTTGTTGGAGTAGATTATATGCTAGACAAAAATAGTGACATAATTTATTTTTAATTTTACATGTCCACAGAAACCTCCCTGCCACCGGAAACATTTTGAGTAAGAATGAATATAGTAAAGTCTCCCATATTCTCGGGTCACTTTGTTGTAACTTTAGCCCTTGCAAATTCACTGGACTGAGAGAGGCACACACAGGAACATTTGTGCCCTCTCCTCTATCCCCCAAACACATCCATAACTTTTGTAGTTTATCCTTTGTTACGTAAGAAAATCATTTAAACTTGTTCTATTCTTTTGTTTTTCAGGTTTATATATACTAGAGGTTTTATAGCATGTTGTTTGCTTAATTCATACTCCATTGTGCCTTTGTAGACTGCAAATGTGTATCGTTGTGTTGAATATAAAACCCTCTTATCAACAGATAGAAGATTCTTACCTCCTGGTTGTACAAGACCTCACAAAATTCTGTCTTCAGTGCCTAGTTGCATTTCACTTTGCATTATGTGCCGAAATGGTTTCACTAAAATTCTTGCAAGCAACACAAAATAAGAGGCACATAACAACCAAAAATGGCACCCGCTTCAGGTGGTATCAAGTAGCCATGGACATTTTTTGATTCAGTTCCGTATGTTGTGAAGCAAAGATGATGTTTAAAACCAAAGGATTTAGTTCACATCTCAACATGAAACTTTGGACACATTCTTAACTTCTCTGAGCCCCATCATATGTAAAAAGAAAATGATAACAGTACCCATTTTGTATAGGTTGTTATGAAGTTTAAATAATATAAAGCACTTAGAACAGTGCCTAGTGAGAAGTTATGTGCTATTTCTAGTTTTAATTCTGAGAGACTTTAAAGTAAACTCATTATAAATCTACCTTATAAAATTGCTTTGCTAAGTTAGAATGTATATAAAGAAATCACTCCATAGTTTGTCAGTATGCATACTGAAATGTCAAACAAAATTCTAATTATGGTAAAATGCCTGTCTAATGATTATTCATACAAATATTTTGGTTGCACTGTTATAAGCTGTGTCTTCCACCAATGGTATCTTGTTTTGGGGTTTATCTCCTCCTCATTCTTTCTTTATTATTCCCTCCACTTAAACAATTTATCATGAGCATCCTTAAGAACCTACAGTGACCATACTTTTTATCTTCTAACTTTGTACCTTCTCCGTGGAGAAAAGAGATTTATGGGTGATATCTATTAACTGTACTTTCACCTATCACCTTTATCTAGGCAGACTCAAAAATCCAAGAAGCCAGATAGCTTGGCATGTAAGAGTCTTCATTTTCTGACCCAACTCTACCTTTCCAATTTCAATCCCCATCGTCTTGCTTCCATGTCCTCTTCCTTCCAGCCATTAACAATGAGCACATTCCAAAATGCGTCATTCATTTGCAGCATCTAAGAACTTTGTACACATTGTACTTTATCTCTTTTTATCTTGTCCACCTGTCAAGTTTCTACATATACTTCATTATCTGACTTATGATTTGGTTCCTATTCCCAAAAGACACTGCTGTGGAGCTACAGGTATTCCAGGTGTCAGTCAATAAAAAAGCCTTCCCAGGAAGCCCAGTCGGGAACTGAGGTTCTGATGCCCTGTGACAGGCATCTTCGATGCTGAGGAACTGCCCTCAGTGGACTCCCAACACGTATTACTGCTATGTTCCATAGGTCCCTGCAATCGCAGGCTTCCTCTCTCAATCCTCGGGAACATTCATTCCTTTCACTGAAAAACCAGTGAAGCATCAATGCATGTGCTGTCTGAAATCTTTCAGGCATAAAATAGTTATAGCCTTTTCTCCCAAGATCTTCTAGTCTTGCTATTGGATACTAAAAATTGGGACTTAAATACTTTTTCCAATATGTGTATTGATTAGAACTTTTTATAAATGCATTTGAGGGTATTGGGGGATGGAACTTACAACTTACTTGAAGGTAAGAACAGAGATAGCATACCAGTATGCTTAATTTTATTTTTGTCTGATAAGGCATTGGTGCACTAGATAGGATTTTGAGCTTTAATGAGTCTCATTGGTTCTAATTAGAGTAACCTTGGTGGAAATGGATATTATTACTCTGCAAATTATGGCTAAATTGCTGTTAAATAATTTGCATTCTGTTACATGCTTTATGTCCTAGTACAGACAGAAACATTTAGGTCCAAGTCCTTAAGTATTTATTTATGTACACCAGCAATTGTGGCTTCACATAAGGATTTACTGCTGCCTGACACATTTTGTCCAATCTATGCTCTAAACTATGCTTCAGATAATAAATATGGCATGTTCTCTGCCTCAAGCAGCCATGATTATGTTTGCATCTCCAGAATACTGATTATTCTGAATCTTCAGCAATGTGAGAACTAGTTACCATTTGAAATGAGTGCCAATTAGGTTTCCACTGTTCTAAAATGTGTCATTTGGTATAATAGGCATCATCATCCCCATTTCACAGAAAGGGAAAGTGAAACAAAGGGCTGTTAAGAGAAAGTTTAAACTCATGTTATAGGCCTGGGTGACTCAAATTCTTGCTCTTTCCCGATATGGGTCCTCTCACCTCTGACTTTCTAAAAGGAGTACATTTAGTGTGATATATACATTTATCAATCACTAGGTATTGAGTACTTACAGACAGGACTGTGTAATAGGCTGATGATTATACATAGAATCATAAAAAGTGGCTTTCTCCGTTGGAGAAAAAAATGGTTGCATTCTCACTTGAGGTGTGATTGTACAAGAAAGAATTGCTTATTGATTTAACTATTACATATAACTATTTTATAAGTTTTGATTGGACATGTTATAAACTATAATAAGCAATTTAAGATGTGTGGATGGCTTACAATTAACATGCATTTATTGATTTAGTCTAGGGCTAAGAACATAACCTAGCAAGCTGTGTTGCTTTCTCAATTTACTTCCTTCCAGGTCAAAATCATGTGTGTGTGAATCTGACTGGTGGCACTAAGTCAGATGACAGTACCTTAGTCTCCATATTATCCACAGAGTTTGTTTTCTGCCTTCTATCTTGACTCATAAACATGTAAAACCCCTACCCATAGAAAGGATATTTCCCAGAAAGCATCACAAGTATCTATAGACTCTAGAATGTCTTTATAGAAAGATGTTGTGTCAGAAAAATAAAATTGAAAAGATATTTGCTAGTCCAACCACCAAGATAAATAACAAATAGTAGAGTGAGATATTTTTCAAGCTTATCAATGTAATGGTAAATCATTTCTAATGTTACAGCTTCTAATCATGAGTTTATATATCTTTTCCCATTGACTTAATCCATCTCCCTGCTTCATTTCTAGTAAAATTCATACTTCATCTGTTAATTTTGGATATCCTAATTTGTTCACAATATAGCAAAATAACTGGTTGTAAAACACGAATTTTAATTAAACTCACCATTATGTAATGGATTTTTACTTTTATGAAAAGAAATAAGAAAATGTTCAAACCATCTTATGTGTAGAGACCACTGCTTGCTTTATTTTATACTCATTTTTTAGACTTCCTTTCTTTTATTAAAATATGTATGTGAGAAATACTTCTAAAGAGTATACAAAATGTGACCATTTAGGGCTTCTCTGGTGGCGCAATGGGTTAAGCGCAGCGCTGTGCCAGAGAGATTCCCACATGGTGCAGCAGACCTCTCCTGCCTTGTCTGCTGTACCCCTCAGCATTGCATTTTAGTCAATCTGCTTGTTCTGCTCCCCATTCTGTCTCTGGTGAATCCTCTTACCGCCCCACACCACTGGCCTGCACCTCAGCTTGTATGCAAAAATAAATAAATCCAAAAAACAAAACAAAACAAAATGTAACCATTCAATAGCTTGTTAAAATATCCTATGAGAATCTTGTTCTCATAAACACAGTCACAAATACCTGTTATCATGGAGCACAGATGGTATGGTGGGGAGAAGAAATAAGCAATTAATAAGAAAAACACATTATGTCAGAAGGCATTAAGTGTAATGAAAGTATGGAACACGCAGTGAGGGGGAAGTCTTAAAGAGGGTAGTTTAGGAAGGTCTCATTGATGAGTACACAATTGAAGGGAATCAGAAGGAGGTAGAGAGGGAGTTGTGTGTGTCTGAAGGACAAGCATTTCTGAGTCATCAGCATGCTTGACATACTTGAGGAGCAACAAGAAAGTCAGTATGACTCAAAAAGAATAAGTAAGTGGAGTAAGCAGAAACTGTTCTATTGCAGGGAGGAGGGGAATTGGTTAATAGAGAACTTTGTGCACCAGTATAACATCTTTGCTTTTATTTGGAGTGAGATACAATTTCTTGGTCATTTTAAGAAGAGGAGAATATATTCTTTTGGAAGGATCATCTGCCTTTTTTAAAGACTGAGGTGGAGGGGTTCAATGGTTGAGATGGGCTACTGAGACAGTGAAATAATCCAGGTACAAGTTGGATACAGCAAAAATCTAATGTGGGAGTTACAGAGATGATGAGAAGTGCTTTGAGCCAGCATGTATTTTTAGATACAGCCAACATAGCTTGACACTAGATCAGAGAGCAAGTGAGTCTTTAAGAATAAGATGATTTCAAGGTATTTTTCTAAGCAGCTGAAATGACGAGGTTGCCTTTTATTGGAATGGAGAACACTGTCCAAAGAGTAGTTTTGAGTGGGAGATCAGGAGTGGGTATTGTATGCATTACGTCTGATCTAACCACTAGATATCTAAGTGAGAATATGAGTAGAAAGTTGGATATAAAAAATGTGAAGTTCTAGAGGAAGATCTGTATTAGAGATATATACTATAGAGTCTCGAATATAGAGAGATAAAGCCTGAATGAGAATATATACTGAGTTTGTGTGATAACTAAGCACAGAATTTGAGAGAGGAATAGTGAGTTAGGAAAATGAAATTTTATCAACAAATGAAACTACTAAAGAGGAGTCAGAAAAGTTCCAAGGAACCAAAAGAGAGAATGTATTTCTTACTGGGAGTGATAAAACCAGTTAGTGCTGCTATTGAGGCTAATGGCATGGATTATAGTTTAAATGATAATAATGCTAATGAAACCAACACATCTGCCGATCATCAATCTTAAGATATAGTGCATTCTCTCTCATAACTTATTTTCACTTAGACTCTTATGAGGCAATTTAATATATTTCCATTTCAAGGAGCTGAAAGGGCTCTAATAACTTCTATAAACAGTTGACATATTTCCTGAAACTTACCCATTTTTATCAGTGTAAAAAGCATCTCATTTTTTCCCTAACTTTAAAAATGCATGGGTAAGCACAAGTTGGTTATTCCCTCTATCTTACTTTGCTTACATTTCTCTTTTGGATTAACTAACTCACTTGTGGGGTTTAATTTCAGCTCTTCTGCACTGTAACCTGACCCTCTACATTTGGGTGTCAGTCACTGAAGTATGAAATCTTTATTTGAGCTTTGTAGTTCACCTCAAAGAGCAAATCTAAATGGATTGTGTCTCAGAGTTCCAGAGAGAGCAAGAGAAACCCACATATTCACAATGTAAGGGATAAAGATAACTGCTTAGCCATTCCCCCAGACAGGCATATTATTCATGTATGGTAGCAACTGGCTTTAGCATGCAGATGATGGCTGCTAAGGAATTTCTCACATCAAATGTCATATCCCTGCAATTCAATTTTATAAGAAGATGAAGCATCTCTCTAATCCTTTAAACTGTTAATACATGGCTAAGAATCCTTATGTATAACTAATACAATTTACAATTTCTAAGCTTCAATTTCTTTGAAGGGTTGTTTTATTTGATTTCTCAAAATTGATAAGCAAAATGTTAAGGTATAATAAACAATGGAAGACTTTATTTGCAAGGGAAGAGGAATGTGATAGGAGTTGAGTGTATAAATGAAACATCTCAGGGGATGTTCACTTGTTTGCTTGTATTAATTATTTCTGTAGTGGGAGTAGAGCAAATGGTGTCTCTGAACATGAAATTAATCCTAATGTGGTTAAAGGGATATTTTTCCTTGTTTAATATTCTTCTCCTACATGTGTGAATTTTGGCTGAAATCCTAAAACTAAGTCTAGAAACATAAATGGATCTGAAAAAAATGTCAGGAATGATTGATGACTATTAATTACTTGTTTTGAATACTAGATGACAGTGGTACTTTTAAGTCCTTTGGGACAAAAAAAAAAAAAAAAGCTTTTGGTTTTAGAACTTTAACTCAAAATGGTTTCCAAATAATAAGTGAGTCCAAACAGACTAAGTATAACCCTTCTACTTGATATGTAGTCCTTTTATTCACTAGGAGTATCTTTTGTGCTTTTTCACTTCACAGCTACTCTTTATCAACTATTTAGATAAAAACATCCATTTTTACAACTCAATTCAATAAACAAATCAGGTCTTACCATGTCATCGTATGCCTCTTTGAAAAAAAAAAAACAAACATTTTTCCTGTTTGATCTAGAAAGTTGTATCTATTTATGTCTGAATTTTTTTTCCCCATTTTAAACAACTATGAAAATATATTTACCAGTGATTTTTTTTTCCCCAGATGAGCATCCACTTTTTTATTTGCCCATTATCTAGAAATATCTGCTATTTGTGTCTTTCATTGTTGTTTCCCTTTTAGATTTCCAATTTGTAAATCACTGGATTCCCTCTACAAATAAAAAGCAAGACATTTTGTGTTTTAGGAGTTTTTGAAATATTTTTAGTTACAAATACAATAAACAATATAAATTGTTTCAGTAGAGGGAGTTTTTATTATATAGTTTGCATATGTGTATCACTTCAAGTGCATAGATTATATGCCAATTAGACACATGCAGTGTAATTTTTGCAGAATTGTTTATGCAATTGCATTGATAATACACCTCTCACTGGAAATCCTTTGAAACCAGCATCACACATTTAGAAATGAGGTGGAACTAGATGAACCTAAATAGTTCTGGTAACAAGCATGCCCAATTATGCACTGAATACATTCTTTTAAAACAATCACTTGAGTGGAGAAGGGCTTGAAGTTAAGTTCATCCAAAATCCACACTATTCTCCAGAGCCACCCAAATACAGCAACAATTTTTTTTATTGTGTACAGTGGATTTCCCATCATTCTTTAGTATAATGTAAACAGATCATCTTCACAGAATAAATATATTAGCAGCAAACATGATCAGTAATATACTGTAGCAAAAACACCATACTTGTTATCTATGCAAATGTAGCTTCAAGAAAATTCATCTAATGGTTCCCTTCAAACAGATTCCTAACATTAGTCTGGGAGAGCAAGAAGTTGATGTTGTTCAGAGAACATGCTTGAAGTGCTTCCATTTTGTGTATCCTCATCTCTCTCCATTGTTTTTGACAGAGGGAATAGCAGCACCAATTCCCTCAGCAGTGGTTTCTGCCGCTGCCTCTTCCTTTATCTGATGTTTATTTATATTCTTTACTGCAGTAGAAGAACTTGGAGTAGTAAAAGGAAACATTGATAAAGATTACAAAGCTTGAGGTGCTGGCTTAAATTTGACTTTTCCAGGTGTATAATAAATATATTTAAAAAATAAATATCTTGTGAATAATACAGATAATCTGAGTTAGGGTAAATTATCTGTGGATAAATCTTCCTGCCTATTATAGATTACTTAAACCATATTTATTCTAAAAACTTTATGCTAAAATTAAATCTAGTGATGACTTAGAGATATGAAGAGAAGGGACAAACAGGAAACATAAATCTAGAACCCAGTCTTAAATATTTAAATTCAATAATTAGTTTAAATTCAGAAAATATAATTCAGTGTATGTGTGTGTGTGTGTGTGTGTGTGTGTGTGTACATTTCGCTGAATCTTTCAGCAAAGAGTGATGTCTCTTCTGACTAGACTTTTTAAATTTAATGTAAACATTTTAATATTTATCTAAACATTTTTACTTCTAGAAGTGATGGAAAATATGGTAAAATAAAAATGATTGAGAAAAACATGTATGCTATACTTTATTTTTCTTGAGAGAAATGGTATCCATAGTTTGAATTCTATTGAATGAAATCATGTTAATTATTAAAATTATTATCTTTCTGAATCCAAATAGTAAACCAGATTTTAGATAATAATGCTCAGTTTAGGATAGAAACCTCCCCCCCCACACACAAGTTTAGAAAACAAAAAAATCTTGCTCCAATTTGTAAGTATTAAAAGCACAGACATCTTGTAACAATTCTATTGCTTGGACAATAGTGATAATGCTCCCATTGTCTTATTTAGGGGAAAGAGCCAGTGTTTTGAATCCCAAAGGCATAGGGTAAAACAGGTATTCAGTGTTTGAGATAGATCCAAATGAATGTTTTTATTCAAGGTCAGAACATGAATAGTAGAAAAGCAGAAAATAAGCCTCCATTGTAAACATAAGACAATAAACCTTATGAAATCAGGAGGCAATGGGAGAAGAATGCATAAATACAAAAGGTAAACAACACTGTGTAGAGATTTGGAGTGTGGTCAAGTCTCTTATTGACTGCTTGCTGCGTGACCTTGGGAAAAATTCAATTATCACTATATTTCTCTGTTATCTGGTGCCATTCACTAAATATTTGTGTCCCCCTGAAATTTGAATGTTGAAATCTAATGCCCAAGATGATGGTATTAGGAGGTGGAGCCTTTGGAAGGTGCTTAGGTTGTAAAGGTGGAACTTCTGTGAATAGGATCAGAGCTTTTATAGAAAGGAACCCACAAAACTTCCTAGCCCCTCCTACCATGTAATGTTATAGCAAAAAAATATGCCATTTATCAAGCAGAACCTCACCAGACACTGGATGTGAAAGCTCTCTGATCTTGGAATTCTGAGTCTCCAGAACTGTAGGAAATAAATGTTTATTGTTTATAAGTCACCCAGTTTATGGCATTTTTGTTGTAGTAGTTCAAATGGGCTGAAACAATTAGTAAGTTTTCCCCCTTCTCTGGTCTACACAGGGGAATCAAATAAGTAACTAAGTACTAGTAGATCATGAGTCCTATGGCCTTCTTTCTACTCCTGTGTGTGTGTGTGTACATGTGTACTTGTGCAAGGATGTTAGAGTTGAGAAATAAGCTGTTAGTGATCTAAGATAGACGTTTTCACACAGTCTCCATTACCAAGATGATTTGGAATAAAATAACAAGGGTTTGAGTGAATAAGTTCATAGTTATCTAGAAAGGGCCTAGCAAACTGCTTAATAAAAATCTATTGATTCATTCATATTTGACACATTTTAATTGTGTCAGTCTCTGGTTGATGTCAACCTACTCCCTTTCTCTGCTCTAGCAACTGGAATCATTTGACAGACTTAGCCAGGACTGGGAACTACAAACATGAATGGTCGCTAACTTGCAGAGTGGCATTGGAGTAGTCACTTAACCTCAGTAAAATCCTATAATGTCCTCATCTGTGAATGAGACGATTCATAAGTCCTTGTTGAGCAATTGGCAAATAGACCCTGAGAAGGGAATGATAGATTCAGTTCCTTTGTCACTGCTGAGCTGTCACAGATTGTGCTTGCTTTTGTGTATTAGCCTGTTCAAGTGCATCTAGGAAGTGCCTCAGGCCTTACCTGTTAATTCATTTCTCTAACATTAAAAGCTACCACCATCTAATGAATGGTGCCTAGAGATGTTTGCCTCACTGTGGGATAAGTTAGAGCATCATCCTTACCAGATGTCATACAATGGAGAAAATAATATTTGGAAAATAATAACTAATCTTCAAAATAAATGAAAATTAGAAGCTGAAAATATATCAAGAAAAGAGTTGTACTATCACATGAAGTGTATCACTCTCTGTGGGGTTCAGAAAATTAAGAGACCATTTTAACTTTTATAGCAAACTGAACAAACATACATCACAGAAGTAGATTTTTTTCATGTAATAAATTTAAAAGCACACATGTAATGTGTGCTGAAATGTATCTCATAAACTCATATACATGTGGATGGCTGATTTTTTGGAGGTAAAAAATATCCAACATATTTGGATGACCCATCTCTTCATTTATTATGCTAAATTGCTGTAAGAATCATTGCTGTCATGATAACAATACAATGAAAAATGTGTTAATCAAATCTCTAGTTGAATAGGTTGTGGAAAATACATTTTTTATTCAGCTTGCTGAAAGGACAAAGAAAAATGCATTATGGCATTGAACCTTTCAGATGAATATTACTAGCTTAGCCCACAGGGCATGATGTCACAGCATGTTTACAGGATTATTGTAATTTTAATTAAACCCACACTTTTCAATGTACCAATTGCAATGGGCAACACATTTTAAATGTATTCAGCCAGTTACGGTTTTTAATAGTGTTATTAGATCAAATTGCAAAAGAAAGATGACATTGAACAGGTAATAAAATGCATAAAATCAAAGCAAACATTTTCTTTTCTGCTTATTTATCACCTTATTCTGTACATGAAATCAGGACTACAAGTGTTTAAGAAGTCATACTGGCAATTTCAAAAGATCTTTGGAGCATGATATTTTTCTGAATCTATTTTGAGTCAGGGCCAAAAGAGTTCTGTTTTGGGATAAAAGGTGGACAGGAAATTAAATAGTCATTGTGAAGGCCTGACAATATATCTCCTCATTCACAAAATGAAAAAGTCAACCAGAAGGATAGAGAAGAGGGAAAAAGAGGATGAGGAAGGTAAGTGCTTTCAGAGAGGTTGAAGGACCCCAGTGGGGACCATTGACCAAAGAGGCTAATTGTGACAAAGGGACATGGTTGAATTGGCTGGTTGAATTGACTATACCCTTGGAAATGTTTTTTCCAAGTGCCTCTTCTTTATCCCCTATGGGATATGAGTAAACAGTCTATACAGACCATTCCTGACTTAGTTACAATCATTAATCCCAGTTTGCAGATGAGGAATGAGTCAGTGAATGGTTAAGCAATTTGACCAAGGACAATTGGTTGGTAAGTAACAGAACTGGAATATACATATTCCCTGTCCACAGTCTCAGCTTTTATCCTTGACCTTTATCTTGACCCTTAACAATTATTAATGAGTGAGAGGCAGTATATTCCCCTGGGTGCATACAATTAGATTTATTTGTGCAGAATATTGGTTTTACAAAATTATATTTAAATGAGCTTTATTAATTAAAGAGAAAATGTTATGGGAAGGACACTGTATCAGTTTGCTAGGGCTTCCAAAAGAAAATATCGTAGACTGGTGGCTTAAACTAAAGAAATTTATTATTTCACAGTCTGAGAGTTGGACATCCAAGATTAATTGTGTCCACAGGTTTCAGTTCTGTTGAGGCCTCTCTCCTTGGCTTAAAGACAGTTGCTTCTTGCTTTGGCCTCACCAGGTCTTAACTTTGTGCGCTCTCATCCCTGCTGTGTCTCTGTGTAGATAAATTTCTTCTCATTATAAAGACACCAAACAGATCAGATTAAGAACAGCCCTAATTATCTGATTTAAACTTAATCACCTTAAATGCTTTTTTCCAAATACAGTCACATTCTGAGTTACTGGGGGTTTGAAATTTTCACAGATGAATTTTAGGGAAATTCAATTCAGTCCATAACAAACACAAAACTTAGGGCTGTGATTTGAGTTCTTACTCTGTTTTTACCGGTGTGGAACTCTGAATAAGTCCATTTCTTTCAGCTGAAAGAAACCAGCTACCCAAACACTAGAGCTATCTGGCTCTTAATTTCTGAGTTTCTGTCTTTATCTTCTCTAGTTCTATGAATCACTGTATCATCTTTACACATAAATAAGTTATGTGGTTTGCTTGCTTGTTTCTTTTGGTCTAAGGTAGCTAGCTTTGTTGACTACTACTCAAAAAGTCTAAATAGAACATTTGCTTTTGTTCACAGATTGTTCATGGGTCTTTGACATGTGCTGGTCTAACTAGTCAGTAAGATGGGACTGATGTTTATAGATAGGATAACCATGAAAACTGAATAATATATTGTAAATAAAAGGCCTGATATAGTGTCTGGAGAGTAGTAGGTACTTAGCAAATGTATAATAGTTTCTTACTCTTTGAGCCCACCAGTTTTCATTCTAGCTCTTTTCTTGCCTTTGACCTCCCCAACTCCACTTCCACTATTTATCTCATATATTCTTTGTTGTGAAATTGTCTTCAATAAGATTGAGGTTTTTAAAAACTTAAGTCTCAGTGCACTAAGCTATTTCCTTACAAGTTCATAATCAAGAGGATACATAATTCCACTTGGGTTTCTGGCATACTGAAATTTATAAAATTGCTGTATCAGTTCTCCAAGCTTGCCTAGACCACTGATTCTGACTGAGAAAAATTCTCCAGAACAGAGCTGTAGAGGAAAAGTTTCAAGGTCTCTTGGGGTCACATAAAAACAGACAGCAGAATATTGACCCAGTTTGTGAGGTGGGTTCTTCTAACAACTGGATATTTTAAGCATTAAATTTTTATGTTGATGATTTAGAGGATATATAGAGAAAGATATACATATATACATCTCTCTATATATATACATGTATATGAGACTTAATGATTTGAAAATATTCAATAAAGTTAGTTTTGTTTATGACAAAAATTAGTATATATAATTTCATGCATTTATTTATACAAATTTTCCTCATTTTCTCCTACTAAAATTTAGAAATATTTAATGAAACCCATAGGAATATTGATGCTAAAATGTGAAAATAATGTGTAGGAGAGGATAGGAAGCGAAACCTCTTTGGTTTTAAAACAGTGATAAAAATGTTATCCATACAACATCCTATGGATAATAGTAATATCTTTTTCATGTTTAGTCTGTAAGTCATCAGTAGAGAAAGTTGTAGTTAATGATGTGGTGGATATTTTTATGGGTCCATAATGCCCCCCAAATTGAAGGGCATTTATTTATGTAAGAGTTCATAGAAGCATAACCTGGGATCAGGACTTTCCCCAGAAGCAGTCAGGAACACCATCATTGTGAGCTATGAGTCTCCAGTCCTGACCTCAGGCAAAGGTCTCAGTTACCCTGAATCCAGATTCTCAGAGCCAAAGAAACAAGGGTCAAGGAAACACAGGGATAATGGTTTAGGCAAGGTTTTAGAAGTAGCTCTCAGTCAGGCACAGTGGCTGAGAAAAGCTCAGATCAGTCTTTTTTTTTTTTTTTTAAAGATTTATGTATTTATACATACAAGCTGGGGTACGTGCCAGAGACGTGGGGCGGTGAGAGGGTTCCCCAGAGACACAGTGAGGAGCAGAACAGGCAGATAAATGGAAATACACTGCTAAGGGGAGCAGCAGGCGAGGCAGGAGAGGTCTGCTGCACCGTGTGGGAATCTCCTCTGCCAGCATCAAACGTGTGTCGTCCCTGCCAACAGCTCCACAGTGCAGTGCTTAACTGCTGCACCACCAGGGAGGCCCAGCTCAGATCAGTCTTTAATCACAGTTAAAAATAGTTCATAAAAGGACCTTCTAGACAGCCACAGCAGATCCCATGATACCAGACATGACCTCATAGTCATACTGGCACTATGCTAGTTGCAATTGTAGAGACAATGACATAGCAACAGATCCAGTTTGCCTCCTGGTAGTATGATTTCAGATTTACAGAAGTTGTGTTAGACAGTAGTATTGATAGTAACCAGGTTTGGAGACGATGGGTTAGCAAGAGGGACAGAGTGGCAGCAGACTATTAGTGGGGGAAAAGTTGTAGTGACTTCATTGTAAGTCATAGTGATAACTTGGGAAGCCATGAGATTGGGTGAGCAGATATGGGTAAGGCATGGGTGAAATATCTTTGCAATAGTGTGAGATGATTGGAGAGCTCTAGGTTGTATATGGTGATTTCATCACTTCAAGGCAATTTGAACAGAAGAGGTGGCCTATATTCTATGTTTACAGCAGCAGTAGTAATGGCACAGGGAGGAGCCATGAGTAGCTGCAAGCCTAAAAACAACTAACAGAAGGAAGCTTCTGGAAAACCCAGGGTCTTTGAAGAACATCATGAGCTTAAAACTTGAGCTAAATGATCTGGACCCAGAGGAGGACAGAAAGGAAGTTGGTCTACTCTATGACAATGGAGGTCTCTCAAAAACTTTGTGAACCAAAGAAATTAATCTGAAAAATACACTTGTGAAAACACTTGCTTATACCCCACCATGGGGCTGGTACATGAAGGGTGCTCCATGTGAAAAGGGGGGAAGTGA
Source organism: Scalopus aquaticus (assembly GCA_004024925.1). Taxonomy (NCBI): domain Eukaryota; kingdom Metazoa; phylum Chordata; class Mammalia; order Eulipotyphla; family Talpidae; genus Scalopus; species Scalopus aquaticus. The sequence continues at coordinate 63,198 of PVIJ01005770.1, read as the reverse complement.
AAAAGTGAATTTTTACTTAACTTTTATAATTTAAATATAAAATTTTCCCAAATATATTATTAAATTTATATTTTAATCTGAAAGATAAAAACAACATGCACTGTCTCATATGACTCTGAAAAACACTAGAGAAGAACCATGATGTGATAGTAAAAAAAAAAAATTTGGTTTATATACACCATACTATAAGCTTTCAAGAAGCTTTTTGTATTATCATCTACCTTGAGACTAGCCTAGGAAAATCTGAGCTTTTATCTTGATAAAATTCAGTGCTGCCAAAATTCACAGAATACATGATTTGTGATAAGCAAATTTTTGTGAAATCTGTAATAGGTTTTTTTTTTTTTGGTGTGCTACTATTTATAATATCATGGAGACAACTTTATTAATTGTAAAAGATATAACTTAATTGAATAGGACTGACAAGTTATTTTTTAAAGTAGTAAGTGGCATAACCACATTACTTTTTGTTTAAAAAGTGCCATTTGTTTTGGGCCTCCCCGGTGGCGCAGCGGTTAAGCGCTGCGCTGTGGAGCTGTCGGCAGCGGTGACGCGAGTTCGACGCCCGGCCGGGGAGAATCCCACATGGTGCGGCAGACCTCTCCTGCCTCGCCCGCTGCTCCCCTCAGCAGTGTATTTCTAATCCGCCTGTTCTGCTACCCGCTCTGTCTCTGGTGAGCCCTCTCGCCGCCCCACGCCTCTGGCCTGTACCCCAGCTTGTATGTATAAATAAAATCAATCTTTAAAAAAAAAAATAAATAAATAAAAAGTGCCATTTGTTTTAAGGAAAATTTGGAGTCATGAAGACACTGTTATAAAGATTTAATTCAGTCTTAAGTTTTCAACTTTGTTCAATGATCCTGCCTTAATAACCTTCTGACATTTGTATCCACTTATGGGAGACCCCACATAAATGCATTTGAATGCTTTTGTGACTGTGAAATGAATCACTGATGATTCATGAAAGAGACAGTCCTATCATTAGCCTTGATAAGATGGTAATTTGATTATCTGATCGTTCTGTTGCTCATTCCATTTTTGAACATGAATATTTAAAATGTTGGAAGGTCAAAATAATTTCAAAGAAAGAATTGGTGAATATTTCAAAAGAATATGCTACTTCACAGTTCCTGCTAATTCTTGTTCCAGAATATCATATTATGCCTTATTTTTTAGCTTAGTAAGGAAAGTAATGGAACATATGTATCTTTAAAGAAAAATTAAATTGAATTTGTGTCAATTTTATCTCTATGAGAGGAGGGTATTTATTAGATAGATAGTTTGATACATAGATACAAACATAAAGACTGTAAGATTCTTTTTTAAGAAAAATTTGCACATGGTTAAAAAGTGTCAACATATTTTCCAGGAAATACCATAGAATGTCTAGCATCATCTATAATCAGATAGTGTTGTTATCTTTTAGGAAATTCAGAATGATAAGGATGAGTTATTTTTTGGTTTGTTACACTGGTCAACAGTGAGATCATTACAGACTTAAAAAGCCCTAATCTGTAGTATCTTGGTGTGCTGAACATGAATATAACCCTGAAATTTTTTTATTAGCTCACATTTTGAAGATATTTCATATAATTCATTTTATATGTTTCTCCGTGTAAATGTATCCAGTAGGGCTGCAACAACATCCTAAATCAGTCTAGAATGATGTAATATTGCATCACATTGCATAATACCATCATGTACATATCATCCAGAGTTGACTGCATCATTTTCTGATGCAATGCAATACTACTGCCAGGAGGCTGCTGAAGTAAGCTGATGTTAGCAGTGCACTCTACAAAGCCCTGTCGGAAAGGTTGAGCATTGAAAATATTTCAGACTTTGTGTGAGACAGTTGAAGCTACTGTTCCATAGAACTGTTATTATTTTATCCATTTAGGCACAATACAGAACAGCAATGCCTCAAAAGTGTGTTAATAGTGTGGACAATTTCTGTTCTATTTGTGGGGAAGTGACATTTGCCAACCAGAAGAAAAATATCACTTCTCAAGTGAAGAAAGCTTATTATCTTGACTTTGGATGCAAGGTTGGTGAACAAAACAAGCCTTGGGGCCCAGATATATGCTGTGCTACATGTACAACACAGCTTTCACAGTGGTTAAATAGCAAAAGACCATCAATGCCGTTTGCAGTCCCCATGGTGTGGAGAGAGCCAAGCAACCACATAAAAGACTGTTACTTCTGCTTGGATCCTCCTCTTTCTGGTGGAATAACAAGCAAAGGAAGTTGAGAATAGTCTACTCAAACATTCCGTCTGCATGGAGACCAATTCCACATGGTGAGGGACTTCGTATTCCAGAACCTCCAGCAGAATATTCTCTTGATTCATCTGCTGAGGACAAGGGCGAGCCAACCTGTTCTTCTCCTGTTTCACCAGCATGCAGTGATCCAGATTTTCACTGTGGTGCATCATCAACCCCACACAGACTAACACAGGAAGAACTAAATGACCTGGTTCGTGATTTGGACTTATCCAAGAACAAGGCAGAATTGCTAAGATCAAGACTCCAACAATGAAATCTTCCAGAAGATGTCACAATTACTTTCTATCGAAAGCGCCACCAGCAGTTTGAGCCTTCTTCAGAAAGGAAAGTACTCTGGTATTCTGTTGATATTGAGGGCCTCACAAATGCCTTAGAAATCACTCATGACCCACAAGAATGGAGACTATTTCTAGACTCTTCGAAACTGAGTCTTAAGTCTGTGTTTTTGCACAATGGAAACTGTCTTCCATCTATTCCAGTAGCGCATGCTGTCCACATGAAAGAGACATACAATAACTTAAAGCTGCTACTGAATTCCACTGAGTATAACAAGTAGAGCTGGCACATCTGTGGTGATTTGAAGCTCATTGCCCTTTTAATGGGACTGCAGCAGGGATATACAAAATACGTGTTTCTTATGTGAGTGGGATAGCAGAGCAAATGAATTGCACTACTTGCAGAAGGAATGGATTTGCAGACAAAATGTCGCAGTTGGGGAGCAGAATATCCAGCACCCAGCTCTGGTTGAGGATCACAAAATCCTGCTACCACCCCTTCACGTCAAACTAGGTTTGATGAAGAATTTCGTGAAAGCCATGGACCAGCCCTTGCCAGCTTTCCAATACTTGCATGAAAAATTTCCTCAACTCAGCGAAGCAAAGATTAAAGAGGGAGATTTTGTGGATCCTCAGATTCGAGAGCTCTTCAAAGATGACCGGTTCAACAACTTGCTGCAGGGTGATGCGAGACAAGCATAGAATGATTTTTGCCTAGTGTCTACAAACTTTCTTGGGAATGAATGTTAGGGCAGAAAACTACAAAGAACTAGTAGAACACATGCTGATGCAGTATCAGAAAGTTGGCTGCAATATGTCTCTAAAGACCCCTTCCTTCATTCCCATCTGGATTTCTTCCCTGAAAACTGTGGTATGATTAGTGATGAACATGGCGAACATTTTCATCAAGATATCACATCAATGGAACAAAGATACCAGGGAAAATTGTCCACTACAATGCTTGCTGACTACTTCTGGACACTCCCCAAGACATGCTCCTGAATAGCTGTGCAAGACACAAGCAAAAAAATCTTAGAAGTAGTCTATGACTTGATTTTTTACAGGTTATTAATTGTAGGCCTATTACTATCGGCATGCATTTTGTGATGTAAACATCAATTTATTGCAGATTACAAAAAAAACTAGAGCCAAGATGAGAATTTGACTGTCATATTCATGTTGAGTACATACAAACGATAGGAAATGACTAATTTTATTTTAGTAACATGACTTTTGTAAAAATCTGTTGATCAGTGTTATTAGTCAAAAGAACTTTTCTGTCTTTTGATATATCAGACTTAGTTTTTATTTACAAACCTTTATTTACACATTTATAGTACACACCTTCAAGATATATACAGCCTTGTTGATTTCTTTTTGAAAACAACAACCATTTATTGGTGTCACTATGCGACTGCAATTTTATTGGCATTATTCCTACATTTTGTCATGTTATACAATACACAAATCATCTCATTTTCAAGATAACAACATTCAACTAAATAAAGTTATTGAACCAAGGCCAAACTTAATAATATGGTGAGGATTTTAACTTAAGAAAGAATAAACCTAGGTTTTATACTCCAAATACCTTGGAATCAAAACATTTATAAGGCAAAAACCAAAGACAGCACATGGACAAGATAGAAGTGTCAGTTCAGAATATTAAGTCACTTCTGTCATTATATGAGATAAAAATAGACAAAGTACAGTACAGTTTTGAAGACCTGAATAACATAATTAATATGATGAATGTAATCAATGTATCTCTAATTATGTGCCACAGAAAACGAAAGATATTCAAACATTCAAACATTTCAAACAAAAGGTATGTAATAGCAATTAAAAGTGACCTTTTATTAGGCCATATATAAAATTTCACTAAATGCCAAAAGAATAGAAATGCTAAATACAATTTAAAAACTTACAAAATTAAAAAAAATAGAAAATAAAACCAATTATAAAAGACTTTTATGAGGAAATTTAAGAAACCACTGCTGAACAACACTAGGTCAAAGAGTAAATCAAAACCTCATTCTGAAAATATAAAATAAAGCTCAGAGACAATCATGTGTGGATAGACAGAGGGGAAAGTGCTGATGTTTCTTCCAGCTCCAGTAGGATGCTGTTCTGTTGAGACTCAAACTGAGACCAATGGATTGAAAGGTAGATTTTTGTCTATGAACACACAACCTAAATTAAGCAAAATTCCATGGCACATGTATCAGCTTCTGGAAAAATCAATTCACAAAGATAAGTGCAGCTAACAAACACACATAGTGATTTGCTAACTTAAGTAACTTTGGATTAACAGTGTATTGACTGGCTACTGTAAAACTAAAGGCTAAGGGAACCATGAAGAGAACCTGTACTCTAGAAAGTAAATCTGTTTCTCACAGGGTTATGATTTTGCTGTTCTCTCACTACCTAATATTTAGCAATTTGATAGCTACCTTGTAAACTCCTTTATGATCTCTGAAACTAGGTTTTAATAAGTGGCTATATTATTTATGCTCTTGTATCTAAAACTAGTATCTTTTACATATCAATTACATCTCAAAAACTATGCAAATAAAAAAAAATATGTGAATAGAGCCAGGTTTTTCACTGTAAAAGAAAGATGATGCAAATTAGGAAAGGAGATTAGGTGGAACTTTGTGGTCTTGAATTAGAATTAGAGCTAACATTTTTATTTTAAAAATATAATTGTATAGGTTTAAAAATATGTATAAATGGAATTGTATGTGTAGCTATTGCTGAGGTTACTTAAAAGCAATTATATCCCATAATAATAAACGTGCCTAGCACTAAATATTATTCTCTGATAAAATGGTCTAAGGCTCCTTAAATCAGTTGCTGATTCATAGAAAAAGGCAAGTTTAGTCTGGTGGTGACTAAACACAAGAAAATGATCAAAATAGAATCGGAACATGTTAAAAAGGGCAAAAGAGTCCATCTGAAGGAGGATTCAATGGCTAAAGACAGGGTAATTTGAGCTGCAAAGTAAATAATACTACTATTCAGTATCTATGCATCTATTCAACTATAAGTCAATAGCTGAATATAGGTACATTCAGAAAGATATTTTTTTTTCTTATGAAAATGTTCTGTTAATAGGGCCTCCCCGGTGGCGCAGCGGTTGAGCGCTGCGCTGTGGAGCTGTCGGCAGCGGCGACGCGAGTTCGACGCCCAGCCAGGGAGAATCCCACATGGTGCGGCAGACCTCTACTGCCTTGCCCGCTGCTCCCCTTAGCAGTGTATTTCTGATCTGCCTGTTCTGCTACCCGCTCTGTCTCTGGTGAACCCTCTCGCCGCCCCACGCCTCTGGCATGTACCCCAGCTTGTATGTATAAAAAAAAAAAAAAAATCTTTAAAAAAAAAAAAAGAAAAATCTTCTGTTAATAAATATAGAAACAATTTTTAAAAATTCAAAATCACCATTAGTCAATAATCATAGTACTAATTGTTAAAGGTAAAATCCACTGATGAATGATAAAATCATTAGGTGAAATCAGTAATGTGAAAAGAATCAGGATATTTTCATAGTTTCAACATATCCTCCGCATCAAGATATTTATCTATTACAAAGTGAATAATAATAGCTTTTCAGGGAGAAAAATCTAGCAGGTATCTGTTTAACCATGTAATCAATGTACACATCACCAGTAATTTAAAAAAAAGCAATAACCTATATCCTGTGATATGATGTACTGAGAAGCACATAGCAGCATCTCCTTAGTGTCCTTATCAAAAATACCTAAACTCATTATAATCATTAGAATGGGCCTCCCTGGTGGTGCAGCAGTTAAGCGCTGCACTGTGGAGCTGTCAGCAGCTGCGTGAGTTCAACACCCGGCAGGGGAGATTCCCACATGGCATGGCAGACCTTTCCTGCCTTGCCCCCTGCTCCCCTCAGCATTGCATTTTCATCTATCTGCCTGTTCTGCTCCCCACTCTGCCTCTGGTGAACCCTTTCACTACCCCATGCCTCTGGCCTGTACCCCAGCTTGTATGCATAAATAAAAAAATCTTTAAAAAGAAAATACCAGACAAAATCAAATTAAAATATTACCTTTGGAATAACTACTCAAATCTCATCAAAAATGCCAAGGTTATGAAAGATAAAGAAAGAATGCAAAATTATCTGAGATTGGAAGGAAACTGAAGAGATGTAAGAAAATAATACAAATGAGGATCCTGGCTTTCACCTGGAATACCAAAAAAAAAAAAAAAGGTATTTGGGTAAAAGTGATGACTGTCTAATAAGATCCCCCATTCAGCTACTGGATTTTTGTAATTTAACTCCTGGTTTTGATAACTATATTAAGATTATACTAGCTTTCAACATTCAGGAAGCTGATGTTGGGTTATGTGAACTCTGTGTATTATTTTTGTATCTTTTTTCTAAGTCTAAAATAATTTCCAAATTAAAATCTTAAAAAAATTTAGCCCTCTAACAAAACTATGAGAAAGGTACTATTATCCTCCTTTTACAGAGGAGGGAAATGAAGAACAGAGAGATTAATAAACTTGCCCAAGACCTCCGAGGTAGAAAATTGCAGAGCCAGATTTCAAGCTCAAGATCTTAACTGCTATGATTTTATCTAGTCTGAGGCTCAGATAATTCAGAAATATTTATACTTGCTCTTAATTCTGCTTTGACATTTGTTAGCATACTACAATGTTATGTAAAACATAACCCTGGGAAAAAATGCTATTTTACAATGTTCATTGCTAAGTCGTGTAAAAAACTTCCTTTACCTGAAGTAATTTTCCACTGAATGTCAAACCTTGAACTATTAAGTGGTGTCTTACAAAATAAGTAAATGGGAATATTTGCATTCAAAAATGAACATGCATTCATAAGGCTTTTAAGCTTCATTACTTTATAAAATCATTAATAATAATATATATATTGAAAGACATTTGCTAATGTAACAAATTGCTAAAATGAGATGAAAATTACAAATAATGCATTTTATTACATTCAAAGAAAGCCTTAGGTAGCTGTACTCTGCTTCTGAATTTGTTATAGAGAATTAGTACTGTGGGCCTTTGTACAAAAAAGGTCATTCTTATCATTGGAAAATAGTTTTTTTAATTGCTAATATTTTAAGGAATTCAGGAAACTGAAACACTTCACTCACATTTGATTGGCAGCCAGAAACAAACTACATGGGGAAAAAAAAAAGGTATTATATAGTTATTTTCCTCTGTTCAAATATATGTTTAATGAGAATGAGAAATTGGTAGTGTGTAGAAATTCAGTCGAAAGAAGCGTAACTCATTAAATTATAAACTATGTAAAGTTGAATTATATGAAATGACATTATGATAGTTACAAAATAAGATTGGGATCTAAGTTAAATGAGATTATAAATCTTTAAACTAGAGGGAATGAATATATTTCTTCTATGATGATATGCATACAATTAAAATTAGTCTTAAATTGGAAGTATTTATTTAATAAATACTTAATCTGTAACATTTAAAAACCTAACATTTTTGAGAAATATTGAAATGTAAAAAGCATTATCTAATACATGTCAACTCAAACTAGGAAGTAGGAGAGTGTGCAACAGAATTCTTGTGTTCTTATTTTTGTTTTGTTATCGCTTAATAAATAATGTATAACTACCCTATTGTATGCTCTTAAAACACACTTTAGGAAAATGCTATCTGGTTACAGTTAGGCTTCCTGAAAAGTACTTGTAATGAAAGCTTTTCCATTTAATGGTTAAAAAAAAAGTAAATAAAATTTATGTCTGTCCTGGGCCCAATTAAACTTCCATTCAAACTTGTCCTGACCAGAAAATAAATTGCCTATGGATTCTGAATAAGGGTTTTTACACACTTGAGGGAAAAAAAGTACATCAGTAGAGAACTATGATTTATGAAAGTATTGATTTCTTTGTTAAATAATGAATTAGATGTCCTACCACAATATTATTTATCAAATTTTTTTGTCATATAATTAAATTGTCACATAATGGATTGTGGCCATATAGATTCATTAAATATTAAAAACTACATGTGACACTACTCACCTTATCTTTGGCTAACAACACATTTCCTCTGTTCTTTTCCATTAAGGTCAATAATGGCAGTCACCAGCCTTACTATCAAAGCTTGTAGCCCATGCTACAAAGGTGCTAAGCACATTCCTCTGGCTTACATTAAAAATATTGCTTTGATTTACTGAGATTCCCCACATACTAAAAGCTAGTAGCATTAAAGACATTCAATCAAGACAACCTGAACAAATAAAGACGAGGGAAAATGTTGCCAAAGTAACCACAGTGTCTTAGACGTATTAAAAATAGATTTTCATTTGACCATGCCAACCCATCTTGATCACTCTTGATTTTTGCCAGAAACTTCTGCTACAGATCTGTCTTGCCTTGGACCCTCTGGGTATTTCCTCTGTGTGTCTGCACGTCCATATATTATAACAACTACTGCCACCCACTGCATAAATGTATTTCTACCATCCCCTGATCACTAACCTATATTCCCACTTGCACTGACCTTCCCCTAATCCTAACCTGAAATCTTCACCATAATTAATACTTTTGGTAACCACATAATCTATTTTTCCTCCTTCCTCTGCAAATTTGATTGATTCTTGCTTGTCTAATCAAGGGTGAACATTGTTTTAGACATCAATTCCTATGTCTTATAAGACCATAGCTATACAGGGGAATTTTGCATAAACTGAGAAATCCCGGGGCAGAGTAGAGTTGACATTGACTGTGTGCTTATGAAATCTAAAACATTATGCTAAATTTTATACATGTATTATCTTAGTCAATTATTATGGCAGCTCTATGAAATACACAGGTAAGTGTTTTCTTGTTTTATTTGTAAGGAGACTACAGATTAAAGAGGTTTCATAATAGTCTAAGTTCATGGTCCCAGGAAATGGGAGCAGCAATACAAAAATCAAATGTCTGACTTCAGACTCCATGTTGCCAGGATTTATGTTCTCAGTTGATAGGTACAAATAGAAACTGAAGATCACAGGAAATCATTATTCTGAAATATTTGTAGTGAGATAATTTATTTTAAGACCCAAAAGTTCTGTAGTCATAAATAATCATTGCTGTTATTTTTAAATCTAAAACATGTCTCTTTTAGTGAAGAATTTCAGGGATTTCAAAAAGATTGTATTTCCCAAAGTACTTTCCTTTAGATTCTTAACCATTTTCACTACTAGTGAGTGGAAACATATATTAGGCCATTTTATTTTCTGAAGACCTTAGAGTATATGAACTTAAGTGTCTCACAGCTCTTTCCAGAGACCCTTTCTTCTGATAACTAAAAGGAGATCTAAAACTTTTCAGAAAGGTACTTTGGGAAATTAAACATAAATGACAACTCTTACTTTTAAGAACTTTTTCACTCAACATAAAAATGGATATAACTGCTATAAGGAAAGTAATATAAGAACCCAGTATAGTCATAGAGAGAAATAAAGAAAGGTAGAGAGATGGAGACACAGCCAGAAAGGAAAGAGAAAGATAATCCTATCTGGGCATTTCAGGGTAGACTTCATGGAAGAAGCAGTATTAGAGAATGAGAGACAGATGTTGAAAAACGAGCCCAATTAAAGATATCTAATAAATATGTGAAGTAAGTGAATGGATGAAATAAAGGGATTTTGACTTTATAGAGAGACCAAACAGGGAGACAAGAACTTCGAGAAATTCATGGGAAAAGAACAAGGTTTAGAATTTCATTGAGTGATTACTGCCATACTGGTTTTTATTCGTTCCTGAATTTATAACAAATCCTGTACTGTTTCCTCAGAAATATTTAAGGTAAAGGGAGGGAAAAAATGGAAAAGACACTGTCACCTTACTTTGTTTATGGCGGTTAGATTTGAAGAAGGCTCTGCTAACAAGTGGGGGAGGTCACAGAATGTCCTCAGTAACAGTCTAAGGCCTGGATTTGATTCCTCTGGTAAGTGAAATATGCTGAAAACTTCAGGAGAGTGGCATGATTAGTTAAGTAAAATTATGTGGATTTGTATAAAAGGCTAAAGAGTTGCTGTAAGAAGAAAGTATTTGTGGACATGGAAGTGTCTTTTGATGTTGAGTTGCTGAGCTGGAAAGGAAAAGACTGAGTGGAAGGCTTTCTTTTCTGTAGAATAATGACTGGAGAGAGTCAATCCTGGTGAGGAGAGAAGATGCTGAAAAGGTGAATGAGGGTTTGCTTTTAAAATATCTCAGATTTTCTGAGGTTATGTTATAGATGATCCTTTGGTAGGTATAATTTGTAGTTAAAGAGCAAGGTCAGTAGTCAACCTGCTACAGGGCAGGGTGAGGGGCACCCCAGAACCCCCAAACCTGCCAGCTCTAAATAGGTTCTGCCATCCACCACATCAAGTCAAAACATACTCTAGTGTGTAAAACCTTTAATGGACAGGAACTTTAATAAAATTGGTGTGCAACAGAGAGAAGAAAAATAATAAATATAGTTTCCAAATCAAGCACCCGAAGATACCCATGTCCTCATGGGTAAATGCACAGCCAAACAGGGTTGGCTGAAAGCAGGACCACTGAGGCCCAAAATTCTGCTACACTTCCCAGTGGGACCCATAGGAAAGGGTCAGAAATGGCCAGACAAGTCTGGAAGGAAAAGAACAAAATCAAAATCAACATAAATGTTGCCATTGTTAACCTCCCCACAGGTTTCTCACCCACATTTGTTTCAACCAGTCCAGGACCAAGCAAGTGTAGCTTCTTCACATGTCTCTCTGCTCCACGTGACTCCTTCTTGCTCTCCATCCTTCTTTCTTCCTTCCCCAGTCTCCTCTCAAATTTCTTCTCCTCCTTTCTTGGGTGGGGCAGGGAACCTGGAACCTCCCCTTTTCCTGGGGACCACCCTGTTACAAAATGACTAGGGTAAGAGTCCCAGCATACGCACTTTAGAGTAATAAACTCCTTACTCTAAGCCTCACTCTCTCACTTGTAAAATACAAATAACAAATATCCTCTAACTTGTGGTCATAGTGTGAGAATTAGATCTGCATGGATGTCTGCAAGCAAAGTATTTACTACAATTCCAGGCAAATAGTAATGTTAAATGAATAACTTTAATATAGGTTATTTAGAAGTAGCATTCTGTTGTTTCATATAAAGTCAATGACCAGTTTTTTAAAGTTACTTTTAAAACATTTATATATAAAAAAATCAGGTGGTAGTAAGTGGGTCTCAGAGTTTAAAGTCACATTTTTTAATGGGAAAGGGGAGAGAGCAAGTGAAAAATTTAAATAGAGAAGATACTGCCCCTATAATACCACATCTACAAACTATTTAACATCCATTCATAATAACAGCATCAAGAATGAAAAGGGTTTACCACTTGTCAGATCATATGTTTTCTCATTTATTTCCTATTTAGAATTTATAATTAAAGCATTAATATTTCCTTGAAAGAATAAAATATGTTTTAGTTGGCTGAGTTATAGTTAATCTAACATGCAGACAGGCATACATTATCTACCATATTTCAACCTCCTTTACCCATACATACCTTTTAAATATCCTTATCACTAGAGAAATGTGAACATATTCAAAAGGAAATTGGGTTTTTCTAATGCATGTGAGAAAAATAAGGAGAAAAAAGGGGGAAAGGGAGAAAAAGCAATGAAGACATGAGAAAAATATTCCATTAAAAAATACATGTTAGAAATATGCTTTACTAATGCAGTGACTACCCAATTGTGCTTCACTCTTTAAAGACAGCACATTGCATCATCCCAGAAGCCACCAACTAGTGGGGCTCTCCCAGTCCCATCTCCTCTCCTCTCCTATTTTCTGTTTTTCATTCTCTTTCTTCACTTTATAGTTTTATCATATGCGTTTGTACTCTTCCAGAATGGAGTGTTTAAATGCTGAGTACTTACTAGAGACTATGTTCTGATTTTTCCACTTTCCTTTATTTATTTATTTTTGGGAGGAAAGCTGTTTCTATTCCTACGTAAAGTGATTCCAAGCTCTGTTTGCTGATAATTAACAGGTTCAAGTACTTGAACAGTTTTGCAATATAAGGGTACAAACAGGTAGCAGTTATTTCTAAGCCATCACATTTTGTTCACAAAATTCTATTTTTACCACAAACATATAGGCATGGGGCTTAGAGAGGTGGCTTCAAACTGTGTCTAAGCAGAGTTCTAGAATAGAAATAACCACACAAATGGCAAGCATTTTTCAAGCTCTAAAGATGTTCGGGATAACTTAAGAAATAGCATAGCATGATCAATTGGTGTAATATTGTTCTTGGAGCACTTAGATTATTTTGAATTCGAGAAAATGCAGGCAAAGATTAAACCTTAAGACTTTAATAGTGGTTAAAGTGTAGTAAAAACATGCACATTAACTTTATCATAAATTTAGCTGTTAAAAGGTTTTTGTTAAATAAAATTAATTTGTGGTTGTCTCTGTATTTCCACCCTTGCAAATTCTAAATCAATTTTATTAGTCAGACTCTTACTTTCCTTGCAAGAGTCAGAAACCCATCTCAAATGGCTTAAGTGTTTAAGTCAGAGGAGGGGTTGGTATTCATGTAATTGATAGTCTACAAGTAAGATGGTTTCAGCCATAGATACATCTCAAACACTCATAGCATCAGGGATGTTTCTCTCTTCATCTGAAATTCTTATCATCTTTACGTAGGATTTTTCTACATGGTAGCAACAATGGTCTTCTAGAAATTGCAGGATTCTAGTTCTAAGTTCCTGAAGGAAAAGAAAAAGATCGAGAAAAGAATCTCCATTCTTGAACCCTTGAAGTTCCAATGAGGTTCTCAGGTTGGCTGGACCAGGCTCTGTGCCCCTTTCCAATACACTAAATCTCAGGAGAGCAATGACATGGTCTTCTGTTATACAGTCACATGGATAAAGCATGGATAAAGGTACTTCATTTATATTTCTTATTGATCTTAAGTCTTAGTTACCAACTTATTAAATGAGAGCTGTGCATAATAACCCAATGTATATTATATTTAAGCACTGGCCTCCGGTAACAATGAGGGGTTATGATTACTTAGATAGCTTTTTTAAAACATTGAGAAACTTCAAGGAGAAGTGGAAAATTGTTTGCACAATTAAAGCTAAAAACTATTATACTTGAAAAGGTAAGTATAGTAATGTCTTCCTTTTGAACTCTATTTATTGCTTTAATTCCTTTCCCTTCCCTCCATAATATCATTGATATTCACATCAAGAGGAATCTGCCTTGCTTTTGGGTGACTTTCAGCTAGTGGGGCTACCTACATGTGAAAAGATCCTTGTTATTCCAAGTTGCCAGCTTTTCCCCTCTGCTCACGTAACTCTCAAACTATTGTTTGACTTCAACCAAACCCCCCCACCCCATACTTCCTACAGTTACTTACAACCTTTCCTGGAGGAACTATTTCTACTATCTTTGTGTTACCGAAGGGAGGATGATGTTTCCTGAAGGATTTCTCATGGCACAGCAGCAAGAAAATTTAGTGCAGCAGTGGGAAAATTTGGGCATAGATGGGACTTCAAAGTAGCTTCATTTCCAACAGATTGACTATTAGCAAAAGACTCTGCACTCATTAGGGGATCATCGACTAACTCTGAATTATCAGCCAGCCATGATTTTATCTTCCTCTGATCAATTTCAATCACTTCCATCAGAAGTAGTAACTGTACTCATAAATGAGGTAGATAATTAAATTTAGATTATCTATCATTATCTGAATCGTATTATGTACTGGGCACCTCGCTAAGGACTTTATTTGCATTGTTACATTTCTCTGACAAGATGGTGAGTAGATGTTATCAGTTCCACCTCATGGAAAGCTATGGATGCTGTGTTAGGATGGGGCACAATTTACCTCAGAAAACCAATTCCATGCTCTTAGACTTTATGCTTTATGCTATAGCATGTACCTTAGGTTCTGATGAGATTTTCTTCTTGATTAAGTTTTTGAATATAATAATTGATATATCTACATGAATATATTAAATGCATTTCAGCAGGTAAGATATGCCTACCTAAAATGTATTTTTTAAATCTTTATGTCTTTAGTGATTTCATTGTACTTTTTATATTCCAACTTTTCTGTAAATTTTGAAATGTAAAGTTATGAAATCTCAGCTAGTTAGGTACATCAGCATCTTAGAAAATACAGTTGAAACTCAGTTTTTGTGGAAAAAGTTTCCCCAATCATAAAATTCCACTAGAAAGCTCAATGGTGGCCATAAAATAAAGAGTAGTGTCTTTAGAAAAATTAGTGGAAGGTTCTGGCATTTAGTTTCTTGTTTCCTTGCTAATACCGCTCCCTTAGTCTTCATATCTTTCTACAAATGACATTTTTAAGGTACTTCCATCTTTGTAACTATCATTGGTTGAAAGGGCATTTAAAAGCTCCACATTCTGTTGCATATTATGTGAGGCTTCTTGAAAGGATTAATTTCAAAACACAATAGCCAGAAATAGGCTGATCTTAATGACACCATTTTGGTTTTTATTTGTTTTGTCTTGTTTGCTTTTACATAAAATAGTCAGGAATAGAATACTATTCCTGACTCTTAGGACAATATTATTATAGAACTATCATTTCTATAATATGTCTAAATTAGTTAATTCATAAAATTTATTTACTTTATTCTCTTAGTGAAATAATTGAAATTCTCACATGCCTACCATTAAATAATGATATTGTTACATTTTTGTTATAAAGGTGAAGTAACAACATAATTTCAAATTTCATATTTTAATTTGCTGAACTTCAAAAAACTTAGTATTTACAGTTTATGTGAGTGATATAGTTCTTTAAGTGTTTAGTATGCCATTTACGAATTTTCTCATATCACTTAAAGGGAAAGATATGCCATTTTTAAAGATTGAATTTCCTGAAACCAAATGGTGGAGATTTAACTGCTGATTCTTATATGTAACTATGCTGCATTTAGTCTATTAGATGCAGAGTTCATTGGTGAAACTGAAGGGTTCATAATTAAATATAAAAATTGAGGATTTCACAAAGATATGCTAATAACTCCATTAAACTTCTCCCTTTATATGTAAATTTGAGCCCAGATGTTGCATCATTTGCAAATCTTGCAATTAAAGCATTTTATAACTTTAGTTATGCAAAGGGGCAGCAGACTGGAAAATGGGTAAAATTGCTTGGCTAGGACATTACCATGGCAACATACTGACCTCCATTCAATTAGTTACTACTGAAGATTCAGCTATTAATTATAGTGGTCAAAAGTGGAAATCATCTGGATCTCCTCTTACCTTTTTAATATGGACATTTTTCACTCACCATAAATCTTTGACTTTTAGAGGCAAGGCTCCCAAACTGAAGCATTAAAAGTGATACTGCTTAAGTACTGATGGAAGTGAGGGTCACAAAAGGAATCTCATTTATCAGCCATGCTCAGGATAGTTCTTCAACTTTCCGTAATCTAAGCACTTTGTCAGGCAAGCTTCAAAGTGAATATTCATTACTGCTCATTTTCCTCATTGAACCTTTTACATTTTGTGTGTCAGCAATTACCTCTCACTTTGGAAAGTCATCATTAATTAGGGCCACAATAATCACCAGGGGGACTCTGAAAAAGATAGATGCCACAGTTTGAGTTGGGTTTTACACTTTCCATCCAAAAAAATGTTATTATTTTCTTGGCAGAATATAAAAGAAGCACTGTGAGTTAATTACAGAGGTACTTAATAAATGATGGTAAAATTTGTTTGCATTTTAGGGGGCTTGAAAATAAAAATCTTGTATTTATTGAAGTTAAAATATATTAATAATGCAGAACGTATTTTATAATAATTGCACCCATAGCCCTAAAATAATAAACTATTCATACACACTGAAATGTAGTAATCAGTCCCTGTAATACATTCATAATACACTGGTCACAGTTTCTTCATTCAAACAATAGCTACTGTTTTTTTACTGTGTTCCAGGCACTCTTCAGTGTGTTGCGATACAATGATGTGCAAGGATGACATCAATTTAAATTGGAAGGGGATTTAAAAAAAAATCAAATAAAAGGAAAAAATATCAGTTAATAAGAAGTGCTAAGTCATTGATTAACACAAAGCTAAGTATTAGCCAGTGCCCATTTGAATGACGGAAATAGTAGTGTTGGAAAGATAGGGGAATATAAGTGAACCCATTGAGAAAAGTTTCCTTAAATATTGGTCTTTTTAAATAAAGGTCAATAAAAATATAGATAATATTCACTTGATTTCAGAGTAGATACATGCATGAAAATGCTGGGCAATTGTGATAAATTCTTTTGGTTAGTGTTCAAAATCTGGATTTCTAATTCCTTTCTTTTTTTTTTTTACTATTAAGAGCATGGCTATGACCATTCCTGATGCACATGTAGAAAAATATATTTTATTAATATTCCTATGGGTGGAATTGTTGGGCTTTACCATAAAAGAATACTCAAAGCCCATCAACAAGACTGTAAAAAGATCAAATGTAGTACAGTCAATGATGAAATATTATACAGTAATGAATTACATCTAACTATAAGTAATCAATGATTTCATCTAATACAAGCTTGAATGAAAAAATTCACCATGGGACCTGCCTGGTGGCGCAGGGGTTAAAGTCTCAGTGCTATCAAGCTGTCACCAGCCACTTCAGGGCCTGGGCCTGGGAGCTGACCCAAATGGCGCAGCAGACCTCTCCTGTCTCACCCGCTGCTCCCTTCAGCAGTGTATTTCAGTAGCTCCACCTGTTCTGCTCCCCACTCTGTCTCTGATGAATCCTCTCACCCCTGCACCTGTGGCCTATGCCCCAGTTATTATATATATAAGTAAATAAAAAATAAATCTTAAAAAAAGTCACCATGGAACACAACCAAATGCTTTTTTTTGATTTTTTTTTCATTTTAGAAAATAATATAGTATTTTGAAATATGTCTATAAGATGCCAAATTCAGAAATAAGTCCAATGAACCTCCAAAGTAATAATGTTTATTACGCACAAATAAAAGACAGTTTGCAAATCAGGAGCACTCAAATCAAAACAGGAAATGAGCCTAAGATACATATTGTTTAAAATAACTAAAATAACATACAGTGGGAGGCTGTGATTGCTTTATTCTTCACAGTAACTGGTTTCAAGGATAGGATTTTCTTAAAAGGAAATAGGTTACCTCATATCAGTTTTAGGGACACAATTAAATTTTTCTTATGGTTTTTTTTTTTTTAAAGATTTATTTATGCACACAAGCTGGGGTACAGGGCAGAGGCATGGGGCAGCAAGAGGGTTCACCGGAGACAGTGTGGGGAGCAGAACAGGCAGATGGACTGAAATACACTGCTGAGGGGAGCAGCGGGCGAGGCAGCAGAAGTCTGCCTCGACACCAGGTGTAAATCTCGCGTAGCCGTTGCTGACAGCTCCACAGTGCAGCGTTTAACCACTGCGCCACCAGGGAGGCCCTTTTTTTTTTTTTTTTTTTTTTTTTTTTTTTTTTTTTTTTTTTTTTTTTTTTTTTTTTTTTTTTTTTTTTTTTTTTTTTTGCTTATCGTTTTTAAAGGCATAAGAAAATAATGACTTTGGTCAAGTTAGGCTCATTTGTCTTGCAAAATAAATAAAGTTTTGTTAAATGACTACATTAGTTTTGTCTACTCTAGGAATTGCAACTTTGGTCTCTGTTTCTGTTTGATTTTAGTAATATGTTGGTTATTATTTTCCTTCAAGGAAAGAAAAAAGTAATGTTAAAATTCTGTGTAATGTTTATTTCAGTTGGAGGGGCAAGTAGGGGTAAGGAAATAAGGAAATAACACAGAAATACATGTATATTTTTGGTAAATATAGTTTTTGAGTTAGGGAAAGGTTTAATGGTTTTTCATTATATTTTTTAAAAGTTCATGATGGAATGAGAGAGATGGAAAGAAGAAAGGAAGGCAGGCAGGAGGTGGTCATGGATGAATAATGAATGATATGTCATAAACCAGAAATTATTATTAATAAATTTATTTGAATATATGATTCTTTAAAAACAAAAATAAAACAAGTATTTTATTGCAAATTACATTTTTATAGAAGAGAATTGCTTTAAAATTAAATAGAATTTTTTTTTTTAGAAATTCTGCTTTAATTATGGTGTACTATGTTGCAGGTCTAAGAGTTTTTGATGCATCTGTCTTAATAAATGTTAACTTGGTGATGAAACAATTGCTCTTTAAATTCAGTTCAATATTAAAGTGTATTAAGCCAAAGCAATTAACAACAAACAATAAAATCTAGTAAAATGGATACACTCAGGTAACTGTGACAGTTTTATAAAGAAATTCTTTTTAAAAACTATTTATTAATTTATGCATACAAGAACCGGGGTGTAGGCCAAAGGTGTGGGGTGGTGAAGGATTCACCAGGGACAGAGTGGGGAGCAGAACAGACAGATTGACTGAAATACACTGCTGAAGGGAGCAGCAGGCAAGAGAGGAGAGTCTGCTGCGCCATATGGGAAGCTCCCTGGCAGGGATTGAATTTGTGCTGCTGTGGCTCTGGATAGCTTCATAGTGCTGTGATTTAACTCCTTGCACCACCAGGGAGGCTCAATAAAGAAATTCTTGAGATTAAAAGCACAAATACTGGGCTTGGTGTAAAATCATTGCTATTAGCTGAAATTCCACTGTGACATTCAGTAGCTAAACATTCTATGTTTATTTTTAAGAGTCAGGGTTGGCTAAAATTGGTATGAAAATATTTGAAATTGTGTATATTCCCATCAAAATATTACTGTGCCTTTATTCTCTGAAATGCAGTCATACCCTTAGCTTTTATATCCCTAAAAAAAAAAAAAAAGAAAGAAAACCTCTCTCAAAATACCACACATAGTATGAGTAATCCCTTCTATCACCATGCACATAGCCCCCACTTATTTAGAAGGCATTGCTTCTAAAGATCAGTTAAAATTGGCCCCCAAATGAAGACATCTTTCAAAGCTGATAATAAGCATCCATGGGTGGCAAGTAATGATTGTGCAGAAGCAAAAGAGCTGCCTACTTGGTGGGTAATTGTACAGCTCATTGCCCGCCCTCCAGCACTTTTTTTTTTTTTTTAACTTTTCGTGACTTCAAACTTTGACTTCAGGTTCTTCACTGTATTCCACTCACTGAAAACTTTAGACCTCTGAGACACCTTGGCAGCCTTGAACTTGCAGCCACTGCTTTGTGCCTGAGGGCATTAGGAAGTCAGTGAAGTCTATAGTGGCACAGATAATCTCTTAAACCTCTTCTTACTTTATTATTTAAAAGAATTGCTTGACTCTCATATGTAAAACTAAAATTTCTCAGCATTATGATTTATTCTGCTTGGGCTTTACCTGGCTGTCTCTTTGGGAAAGTCCCAATTCAAATGCTAATTAAGCCTCTGAGCACCACCTTGCTTAATTTTCCCTTTTTTTCTCTTTGGGTTTCCTCTCTTATATCACTCCTCTCTTTTCTGTATTTTTCACCAGGGCATTTCCTTATGTCTTTATTTCCAAATGATTTTATATTTTTGATTTTAAGATAATAAAAATACTTATAGAAATGTATAAATACCTTGGAAAATGCACATTTCCTGAAAGTCCAGTGTCTGGGTGTAGACAAAGTGAACTCCTTTGCATATGTTCTCCCAACATTTATCTCTGTGTATATTACCTGTTACATTACTACTCTTACTGTACAGAATGTAATCATACCTTACTTATAGCATTGAAAATTTCCTTTTTAAATAATTACTCGTTTGTTTTTCATTTAACAATGTCTATTGAATCAGATCTTGACATAAAACCCATCTCTTTCCTTTAAAAATTGAATAATAGCCCATTGAATACTATTGAGTTTTCTAATGTAATTAACCATTTATCAATAATTATTATAAAGAAAAATGCACTGACTATAAATTTCTATGAGACAAATTCCTAGAGTGTGGCCATCTGACTTAAGTTTCATTAGAAAAAAACTGGTTTTGAGGAGGCATTCAAAAATTATGTTCTGGGTACACCAATATTGTAGCTCCCTTGGAAGCATAGAAAGGAGCATCAAGTATAGAACTACACTTGAGTATTTGAGTCTGGAGCTCAGAAAGTGATCTAGGTTGTACATATACATTTTAGATAATCTATGCCAAGCTGGTGTCTTAAAATGTTTTTCATCTCTGATATACATTCAAAGGACAGGGATGTCAGCAACATGTGTCTGAAAACATGTTTGTGTATAACAATACATATATTTTACATATAATTATATGAATGTTTTAGAAGGACAAATCTTATGTAATCCATGTAACATACACAATCTGTTACAGAGCTGTGCATGTATATACTCATGTACGTATGCATTTTGGCCAATAAGTATTGCCTTATTCTATAAGGCCACTGTAATTTCAGTGGGCACTTTCTTGAGTTATTCTTACAGTTTGTGGTGTTTTCTTTGTTGTGTTTTACTGTGCTGTACCTTCTCTTTCTGACATTCTTTGTCTTCTGTTTTATAAACATAATGGCTAATTGGAATGGATAAGCCCTAGAGCAGAACCCAATAGATAGATGATAGATAGATAGATAGATAGATAGATAGATAGATAGATAGATAGATAGATAGATATGCCTAATAATTTAGATGTGGATATGCAAGTTTAAGGAAATACTTTATTTAAAGAACTGGCTAAGAAAAAGCTTGTCAGGATGAATGGAAATACTTTGACATTCTGAGGGCAAATTAAATTAAAACATAAATGATATGCCACCACGAAGGGTGACTCAACATTTATTTGAGTGGAAGCTAGGGAAACTGTGACCCTATGGCCAGAGATATCTCCTGCCTTTAGATGGCTTAAAGATGGAGAAACCATTGTCAATACACAATGCCAGTAAAATGTCCCTTCATAGCGGGCTTAAGGACTCTTCAGAAAATGAACTAGTCAATACTTCATTTCCACACTTACATTTGGATCCAAAGCCCTGGGTTTGGACTCAGTGTTTCCCAAGTATAGCCTATAGACCACTGTTGGTTGGAGAACTTTGTTGCCAATCAGTAAAACCTAAGAAAGGTTCATGGCAATTTGGCAAAGTTATTTTATGTTTGTGGAATCAACAATCATTTAAAAATTGGATGTGTATTTTGTGTTTGGATCTTTAATTTTGTTCCTTTGCAAATTTTTTAGTGGCTTATGGAAAAATATCATTTGTAAGAGGCAAAACAATATTTTCAAAAGCACTGGTCCTTCATTACTGGTAGTTGGAGAAGTGCTAGCAATGCCTCAGGGGAAGTATGCATAAACCATAGTAAGTTAAAAGATTAAGATCAAAACTACATTACTCAAGTGAGCACTCAGATTTCTCAACAGTGAAGACTTGAAATCAAGCTCATTCTTAGTATGAAATAATGAATGGAAAGATGTTCCCAATCACATAACTGAGGTGTGGACTGCCCCCTCATTTACAGCCATACCACTTTTCAAGGACACTGTTATAATTGCACCAAATAGAAATATTAATTGAATGGTTTAAAGCAATACCTATAGAAGCTGTTACCCACTCAAATGTATTGTCAATAAATCATTTTTATCTAGCTTTTTATAGTGATTATGTGGAAATCCTTTCCCGTATTGTAGTCAATTTTAAAACATTAAGAGCTTAGTTGTTGCATTCCCCCTGAATAATACTAAGAGCCATTATATTATGGGCTAATGATTTGGCAAATTTAATTATGTAAATCAAAGCAATTTTGACATTTAGATGCTCAAAGAGAACCTACAGCTATTGAATGTTTATGGACTTACTCATTTTAAGCACTTAATTTTTCTCATCAATTAAAGTTTTCTCTTGTGTAGATATCCTAATGATGAATGAGGATATATAATTTCTTTCCTTAAAAAAATCCAAAATATGAGAAGAGTAATGGAGCATTTCATAAGATCTAAGATACAGAAAATTTCTTAACTAAAGTAATGAGGATGAATGATTGATTAGCCATAGAAGCAACCACTTTTAAATGTGTAGCTAGACTTCTTTTAACGGTAATAACCTTGTCATCCAGATTATCAATTTCCTTTACTTGTTAATTGAAACTGTCTGGTAGTATAAACTGAGTAATAGAAAATTCTCTAAAGTTGGAACAGCGCTCCATTCAGTTTCTGGAAGTTCTTGGATTCTGAGTGGTTCAAACTTGAACAGTTAAAATGTAAAAATTTAGGTCACCTGAACAATCTAAAGCAGGAAAACAAGGATAGATAGCCAGATTTGCTAGAAAGCTCAGGACATAGGATAATTTTCATGAAGTTCATATTTGGACAGCTCTGCTTGTTAACACAGTAATTCTTCTAACAATCCAAACTGCCCATCATCGTCTATGGGCAACTTATTAGATCTTTTCTTCCTTTCACCCAGCAAACTTTAGTGAACGCCTGTTGAATGATATAGTATGAATGCAAAGATAGCTAGGATAGATTCCTTACCTTTGAAGAACTCGTGTTTTTCCATAGGATAAATACAGAGTTAGCATGGATAGGAGAATGCTGATGGATGTAAGGTGAGCGATACTTTACCCAGTTTTAGTAAGTGGCAGAGAATTTTCTCTATAAATGTCATGGCACATCTATACTTGATATGTTAGGCATGCCTCAGAAGGTGGGAGGGTCAAGCGAAAGAAGAAAATGCAGTAGGTGGAAGAAAAGGCACATGGGGGCAGGGGACATAATGAGCAGTTTAAGGGGACAGGGAGGAGAAAACATATCACCAAGTGTGATCACAGAGTAAACAGATATAAATGCAGGGGGGTCACCAAGGAAGGAATGAAAGTCTTTTACAATGTGTTGAAAAAATTAGACTGAATTCCGTAAATGAAAAGGAAGCAGCAGAGAAATCTAAGCAGGTGAATCAGGGTTTGTTTTTCATTTTGTTTTCAGGGTACAGAAGAATTCATCTACTCTCTGTCTTATTCTTGGTTTTCAGTACCAACAAATTAGCCTTAGATTAGGAGAACAAAAAGAAGAAATTTAAATATGTGTGTGTGTGTGGTGTGTGTATTATACATATATATATGTATATACATATATATACATATATATAATATATAGAATAATTCAGTCTTTAACAATAGCAAAATGGAAGAGACATGCTTGAGAAATATTTAAGAGACAAGGATGTGGAAGTGAAAGAGAAGGGATCAAGTGTTTCCCTAGGACAACTGACTGACTGTTGCCTCCACCAATAGAGAAGACATTCAGGAAAAAGAGTCAGTTTAGGGAAGAGGGAGAAGAGTGCATGTTTGACCAGGTTGTGTGCCGAGCCTGTGTAACTTCCAGGGGAATGGGTAATTCAGGAAAGAGCTCTAGGCTGCAGGGTACATTTTGTTGTCCTCCCCATATAGCTATGAGAGTAGGTAGGCTGTCTTAGGAGCAGTAAAGGTGTGAGTGTATCACATTTTTCATCTGATTTTTCCCAAGATTAGTTGGCGTTTCAATAGTTTCCACTCACTTAGCAGTTTTTTACCAGCAAGTGTCAATTATGTTCATGTACATAAGGGCTTCAGTCTTTACCTGGAAAACTAGGAATAATAACATAAAATTGACTGATAATAACCTATGACTGAATAAATAAAGATAGGAAGAAATATCTAGGGACACAAAAAGAAATTCACCATTATTTTTGACCCTAATTGGAAGAAGGAGTGAGGGTAGATTCTCAAGTAGAAGTAGAATTTTGAGAAGTGAAATTTGAGCTGATACTTGAAGAATAGCTAGCTATGATTTAATTATATAGGGCAAGCCAAAGACATTACAGGTTGACATAAAAAATTGTATAAGCAAAAGAATTTAGCTGTGAAGACCTGGAATTGACAATTGTTGCAGGGATAGTGAAAAGTGGGAAAATATTATTTAAAAGGGAGAGTTGTGCCAAATGATGGAAAAGACCAGTTTTCATTTTATAGGCTCTGGGGTATGGGAAAGTTATTGAACAGTTTTGTAGAAATTAAACAAATTATATTGTGCAGAAGGGATTGGTAAGTCAGAGGAACTGTCATCTCTCTTCTAATTATCTTATTTGAGAAGTATCTGATATCGGGCAAGACCAGTGAGATGCACAGAGAGGAAAAGATGGGAGTTTTTTGAGGAAGATTTTGAGAGTTCTTGGACAGTTCAAAATAGGGGAAGAAAAACTAAAGATTTCTGATCCTCATAACAGGAAGAATCATGTAACTATTAACTGAGCTCGGATGTAAAATGATGAAACATTATTTAGAGGAAGATATAATAAGGTCATATTAGTTAATTTGAAAGATGGTGGGGCTTTCCTGGGGGCTGTCCAGATGGGGCGCACACACACACACACACACACACACACACACACACACACACACACACACTCTCAATTAGGTGTTTTTAAAAGCCTTCAGTTCACTATACCAAAAATAGAGAATGTGTGATTTTCTGAATCTTCTAAAGTAAAATTTTCTTGAGGGCAGGCAAAGACTGAGTCTTATATATCTTTGAACATATCCTTTCAACCTCCCATATGCTGCTGAGTGCTGAACATCAATAAGCTCAATGGATATTTAGTGGTGCTAAATGAAATTTAAATAAAGGTAGGCAAAGTTAAAATATCTGGGGAATAACTAGTAACATTTAAAGAGAATGTAACACAAAAAAGGATTATCAGTAGAACAAAATGCTGCAGAGATGAGTTGAGAGAATGACAGAGAGAGGCATTTCGCTAGCTTTACTAATTAAGAGGACAAAGAAGACATTGAATAGAGCAAGATATGTCAGTGTGCTAAGAACCAAAGCTAGACCACAACTGAGGAATGTGTGAAGAGGAAATGAAAATTAAATATAAATGACACACTCCCCCATATTTTACCTTCCTTTTCCCAATTTCCTGATTTTTCTTGATCAGATTCTGCATACTTACCTCCATTTCTAACTGGCTGGCTGTGTGTTAGTCTAGTAACAACATATTTTCAAAGACCATTTTTGTATACTCTTCTCAACCTCTTGTGAAGGAGTTGCTATTATTCAGTCTTCCAGATGAAGACTGAAGTTTACAGAAATTAAATTACATACTCAAGATTACATAGCAAGGAATAGTTGAGCTAAGGTTCAAATCATGCCTAATTTCAAATTTCATGCAGACAGCATAAAAGCCACTTAAGGAAATTCCAAAGACTTAGACAATGCTTTATCATTACCCCCAGAGTCTGCCTCACTTTACCCAAATCTTAAAAGCACAGATGTTTGGGAGCAATAGTGAGATAATGCCAGTAAATATACTCAGTGCACGATATTTTCAAGGTTTAAGAGTGGGGTGTCTTAATGTCATACCCCAGCCTTTTATGAAGAAATTGCTCACTGCCTTTGTATCTTGATGTGGTCAGTGACCAAGAACCTGAACTTAAGTCATACATTGCTTTTTCAGATCATATCAATCAGTGATAGATAATCTAAATCATCTTTATCCTCAAAGTCCAACACTTTTAAGTAGTGTGTTTTAGAACTAACCATATTTCATTTATCAAATGTGTGTGTGTGGGGGGAGGGGGAGTATATTCTCCGTGAGTTAACTCTACATTTTGTTTTCCATCCTACTACTGTAAATACAGCTATTGTTGATTTTGTTTTCAATCTGGTAGGAAAATGAAGAAATAGTAAGAGTTTTACTTTATAATATATATGTTTGTATAATATAATTTTAAGATAACTGGGGTTCTTGTTTCATGTTTAATATATAATAGGCACAATATTTAAGTATACCAATTTAATCTGTATTTTAATTGGATTATGAGCTGAAGTTCTCCATGATGACTACATTTTAATCACATGGTTTAATCATTAGTAACAGAAGTTAGTTCACTGTAAATGTTCTTACTGATGATAGGTATTTGATGTTTAAGTTCCAAAATATTATCAAAGTAACATAAAACAGTTTCATATTAAATTTACATTGTATAATAAAAATATCTGTCAATTTGGGTTTTCTGAGCAAAACCATGTAGTTCCTGGTATGTAGCAGGGACGTCCTAAGTTTAAGTCAAATGAATACTCCATCAGTGAAAAATTGCTAATTAATTCTGATCTTGGTTTTTCCATGATTTAAACAGTCTATTGGAAAGTGAAATCAGTCAAACCGATCATTTCACAGCTAACATCTTTCTATCATCTTCCCACCCACTAACTAGACTCTTAAATAGACTTCAATTTCTTTTTCCTTGAAAAATTTAATCAAAACAGTTTATTTCTTATCTGCTTCACTATCAGCACACAAGCACACTTTTCTAAATTTAATTCTGTTATTGATTTTATTTTTGAATCCTGTTGATGTGTTCAAAAATAGCTAATAATGATTTAGAAAGTCTTTATCCTCAGCAGTGACAGAATCTCATCAATAGTTTATTGATTTGTTCTCTGATAATATTTCTATTTTATGGGCATGACACAAATAACATTTCAGAATTCATTTAACTCGGAGGAAATGACACATACTCATTTGCATATGTTGGACAAAGTGAACATTCACAAAGATATTTATTACACTAGCACACTTTTATTGAAAAACTGACAAAATATTCAAAAGTATGTTTTTTTGTAGTATAAAATGTCTTAGAGGAGCAGTTACAGGTGAAGGCAGTTAGATTTTAGCCAAATAAAGAGGACAACTCTGACTTAAAATGACCTTTTGGATTAGTGAGTGATAAATGACTGTAGAAGTCCTTAGAACTGATGATAAATTGCCTGTCTATTTAGAACACAATTTAATTGAAATATTTAACATATGTAATACAAACAAGATTCCGAAATGCAGTTACTTGGCTTTTCAGAGGAGTTGTTGAAAAGTCAGATCCAATGCAAATTAAAAAATGTTTGCCAAAACATAGAGAAGGGTTGGAATTTTTTGTTGGTTTCTGTACTCCAGTCTCCTATTCAACATTTAGTCACTCTTTAAGCAGTAGTTGTCACAAAACAACCCTTTTATTTACTAACAGACTTGAAAATAAAAATAATTTTTTTTAAATAAAATTAAAAGAAAATTTTATAGTTCAAATCAGACCAACCAACATTAATTGGACACCAGAATTAACTGAAAGTATACTGATCAGTGTGCTTCAGAGTTATCAGGCATAAATGATCAGCACATTTTGCTATTGTTTATTATTATTATTATTATTATCATTACTATTATTATGAAGGTTATTTTTGGCTATGGACTGATTTTTTTCTCATGGACAGGCAACACAGCTTTTAAAATTATTTTCTCTTAGTATGAGACATAAAAATAATTTTTCATATTTTGCATAAAATGAAATGTTAAATATTTAATGAGACTATATAAAATTGATATAATTATAATAAATATTTTATAGCATGACTTGTTGAAAATAGATCTGTAAACATTACTAGCAAAGCACAGCAAGTCTGAAAAAAAGTCATGCATAATTTTTATCTATGGATTTTGTCCAAAATACCTTGAAAATTTTGAAGTACTGTAGAACATTTTATTTCCATTCAAAAAGTGAATTTAATAAATGAATTGACTAACTCCACTTTATGGCAGTTATGAATTTGAAAAATTCTGGCATAAGCCAAAATACTCCCTCTCCTGAGAGCCAAAAAATATTGCCAGTGTAGAACTTGCTTATTCAAATTCAGATAGCTTCAGAGGCCAAGCAGGTACTTTACATATGAGAAGTTCCTGATAGATGATCAGATAGATGAGAGAAACCCAGCTTCCACTGATGACAATCAATTTCAAAAATAATGTAAAAGAAAGGAAAGCCCGAATAGGCCAAGAAAAACTCCTGTGCAACTGACTTAGCACACAGCTGATATTTGTGACGTGGCCCCCTATTCACAGCCTGGACATTTACCTCCAAAGTCTATTTTTATGCAGAGTTTGATGGAAGCTTCCTTAGATCTACCAAGGAAAACTTCCTAGGAAGATAGGGTCATAGATTTCAGAATATTTCCTCTCCTAGTGTGGATTTTGCTTGTTAGAACAAATTAAATTCAAACAAGCTTGGAACTTACAAAATCCAAGGGGAAAAATCAGTAAACTGCTATTATTGCTCTGTGGTTAAAACGGGCATTGCCTGACTATCTCTGCTTTACCTCTGAGGACTTTACAGAATAGCTTGAGGACAAAGTGAAGAAGCAGGTGTTTGAGATTGGGATGGTTTCCTTAAATTATTTGAAGTGGAGAATGGTTAGGAAGAAGAGATTTGGATTAGGTCCCTATTCTCAGATACAGATATAAAATGTTGAGATGTACTAATATAAGGCCAATCGACAGGAGATGAATTTCTCTTAGAAAAAACAAAAAAGAAAGAAATAGAGAATCCTGGGTGGGGTCATCTGTACAGAAGGAAAGGGGAGACAAAAGTAATCTGTGAGCAGAAAACCAGTTGACAACATCTGTTGGGCACAAATCTGGCCTGTTAGTTCCACGGCTGCCCTACTTCTTTCCCCCCAGCCTTTATAAGAATTGATCAAAACTTTCCTAATAAAGTTTAATTTTAGCTTGATGTTAGTAAATGGGTGACCTTCCGTCAGCAGGAGACTGTGGTTGAGTTTGGGATACATAAAAGCAATGCGATGCCTACAAAGGCAGTAACCACCAATTAACAGCTGCATTACCATTACTATTGCTACTCACAATATTTATGAATGTAATTAAATTTTTATTTTTATCAATACATTAGCTTCTCAAGTTTTCTTCTCAGCACACATTTTTATTATTATATCCTGTGGATCCCAGTTTGAAATAGAGCCTTTAATTAAAAGAAATTTGCTCTCTCACACTTCTCAATATATAATCATAACCTCTAAAATTTGCTTCTTATAATCATGTTTCCTATGATCATAAATATACTAATTTCTATTAACATAATTAAGTTTGAATATAATAAATTGTGTCATGTGTGAGATAAAAATGTTCAAGCAAGATATTTTATGATTCCTATGTACATTTAATAACTGCCACTTGTTTGTATTCATGTAAAACATTTTTCTATAATATTCAGGGTAGTATATAAGTAGATGTATGCCCTTAAAATAGCTATAAAGATTTTCATAAAACTTGCATACAGGTTAGTTTTTGTTAGTGTTTTCATTTAAGAATTCTTTGTATTTTAGCTTTCATAAATTTCCATAATTTAGTGTTTCTCTTAGGAAAGTATGTGAAGTAAGTACAAATACTGTTGTAATAGCTATTTAAAAAAATAGTTTCTTTCAGATATGCTTCTAAGCTGACTTTGCCACAAAAGGCTAAATTATTTAGCTTTCTTTATCCCATGAATTTGTGAAGAATGAGGGATCAAGTAGCTACTGTATAGTTGCCAGAAATGTCACCTTTATTTAATATACTACATAAGAGGCAGTCAGCAAGTGTCAAAGCAGGGATTTAAGCCCAAAGCTCTCTGGCTCCATTCACCATGCCTTCTACCCCCCGGGCAAATCTGCATCCTTAATTCATGTTGATATATTATATGCTATAAGGAGCTTGAAGGGCGACTATTCCTGTCTTGCTCACCAGGGTGTAACTAGAACCTTTCATGTTGTCACAATGAATGAATGAAAAGTATTTCACTATAAAGAGAAGACATATTTATGGTATTTAGAAAAATGGTTGTTTTACACTTCTAGTTGTAGGTTAATTTCATTGTATGATTGCTGTAGTGATTCTGCAGAGATGATGTCATTGTTGTTGAAAAATTGATCATTTCATATGCTTGACTTAAGTGATTTACTTTCAGTGAACTAAATTTTCTTTTTTAATACACTGTGTGTCTCAATGCGAGGTGCTATGAGTAATTCTCAGGAAATGTATCTTTCTTGTCCTCAGATAGTTTATACACTTGAAGTAATTAGGTGTAAGTAAGTGAAAACCTAAGAAATGCCTTAAAGCATTAAAAATGTAATTGAAATATTTTTCAGAAATAGGTAAAACAGGAAAAATTAATGGAAACATCCAGTTGAGGATCTTTTGGTACAATTCATATAAGATTACTCCATTACAGAGTTATTCTGAAAAATAAGTGGAAGATGTTATTTTAAGCATATATTCATTTAGGGCTTTCCCCCCTGTCCCCCATGCCATGCAGGACATCTAATAGCGAGTGCTTATAGGTGCTTGGAGAACAATATTTTGCCTTCTTCCCTGTGGAATAGAATATCTAAACTAAACTCACCGCTTATTTGATATTGAAATATTAGCCAAAAGCCCTGCTGATTTGAAGAGCTATTCACTTCTCTTGACTGTATTTTAACATTTACATTGTCATTTGAACAGCATGCCTCACAGAATACTTCTTAGTAAATCTACTTTGTGATTTCCAAAGCATAAATCTGAAAATTCCAGACATTTGTTCTTATAAATTACTGTTTTATAATTTTAAAATTACTCTCTCCTTGAAAATTCCTTTCATAAAACAAAGGGAAGAGGAACTCTAGAAACTCATAAAGCCAGTGAATCTGATCTATGCTAACTTGAGCTTGCCAGTAACCTTGGCCCATTACTTGATTCCAGCTCCCCAACTCTCGGTATCTGTGGGTCTTTTCTTTTTTTAATTCATTGCTCTCCTTCCTCCCTTTTCTCCTCATCCCACCCTTCTTTCTGAGTAGTCTCAATTCTATAGTCAGATTCCTAGGGTTTGTTTTGGTTTGACTTTGTTCCTTTGTTTGTTTGTTTTATATTCCACTAATGGATGAAATCATCTGGTATTTGTCTTTCTCCTCTGACTTATTTGGTTTGACATGATCTCTTCTACATCAATCCATGTTGTCACCAATGGCAAGATTTAATCTTTTTTTAAAAAAAACAACTGTATTCCACTGTATATATGAACCACATCTTTATCAGTTCATCTGTCATTGGGCACTTAGATTGCTTTTCATAAAAAAGGCTTTTATAAGTACTATTGCAATGAACACAGGAGTGCACATAATCCTTCAAATTTAGAGTTTCCACATTCTCTGGATAGATATAAAGTTGTAGAATTGCTGCATCATATGATAGAAAACATAGGCAAAGGACTAGGATATTGGCTTCTGGGATATCCTTGGGGACGTGACTCCAACAATAAGTGAAAGAAAGCAATAATAAACAAATGGGACAATATCAAATTTAAAAGCTTCTGTACAGGAAAATCAATTATCAAGAAAATGAAAAGCCACCCTACTGTGTGGGAGAAAATATTTACACATCATACATGTGATAAGGAGCTAATATCCAAGATATACAGAGAACTACCACTCAACAAAAGGAAAACAAATAATCCAATTTAAAAATGAGCACAAGAGCTAAAAAGACACTTCTCCAAAGAAGACATACATATTGGTCTTTTCTCAAAGAAGGTCCACTAATCTCTTTCCTAAGGGCTTTAATTTGGATACTGACCTTCTTAAACTTGGTGGAAAGGATGTTAGGCCTTGTCATGGCCCCATAGTTTATCTTACTCCCCATGTACATGTTGTGTGTCTATATCCTCTGGGTTGCAGTCTTGATGAGAATGAACTTGATGCAGAGTTCCATGAAATATGCAGAATGAACTGCAAGTTTCCTGTGTTACTGAGAGAGTGAGATTGGAACCTTGTTTCTAATTGCTTTAAAAAATATATTTTTCAAATCCTATGTGTGTATCTCTATTCCAATCTTTGGTTTGGTGCTTTTCATTCTTGAAAATTTCTAAGATCTGATGGGCAAGCCAGCTTTCTTCTCAGTGATATAATTTCCTAGATCCTGAGGTTTCACCTTCTTCCCTTACGTGAAGTCATTCACAATTCTCAGTCTTTCATGTCCATATATCTTAGTTCACAAAAGCAGAAATTTTCTATGATCTGTTCTTTGTTGTTTGGGGTGATTTTCAAAAGTACAAGAAAAAAAAATATTTTCAGTTTTTTTTCTTCAATTTAAGCAATAAAGAACCATAAATTTAAACATTTATCAATTACTTTCAGAAGACATAACATATGTGAGACACTATTAAACATATAACACAGTGACATCTAACTACAAGTGATATTAGAGAATATCTTTATTCTATCTAATTTTCAGTTTTATTTAGAAAATGCTATACTAAGTATTCTATGATTACTGACTCTTCTGATACTTTTCTGATACTTTTTAAATAGAGTTTTCAGTTTTATTTTTTTCTTGAGTTTTGTGTTTGTTTTGGTTTTATTTTATGAAACCTGTTAAAAATGGTGAAAGAATAAAAGATAATCCTGAATCATCAGGAAAAGTACTTAAGCTCCACATTATAGTTGACAAACTTAGTAAATAAAAATTTAAGTTGCCCAATCATATTTGAATTTCAGAAAAAAAATGAGGAATAATAATTCATCTAATGTATTCCATATAAAAGTTACACCATTTCCATTTGGCAGACTTAATTTAAGAGAATTTCAGAAATACATTATGATTTACTAAAATACTATTTTATACAATATTCTTTTCTGTAACCTACACTAAGGAAAAAGGTAAATAAACTATGGCTTCTCCCTTCAAGCAGTTCAAAAAGAAAGATTTTATATTTTTCATGATTAGACTTATCTATGAATTAGTGAATCTAAAAATATTCCTTCAACAAGAAAAAGTTCATTTCTCTTTCAAATAAATGTCCAGATGTAGAAATCTTGTGATTGTTGACCAACTTTTACTTCTAGCTGTCTGCTTTACTATGCCTAGAACATTATTCCTCTTAGTTGTCTAAAATGATCCAGATCCCAAATTTACTTTCCAGGAGGCAGAATGGAGGACAAGGTAGATGTCATCTGTATTCTAAGCGTTCCCTAAATTCCCACAAAATATTTTCCTTATATTGGCCAGTAGAGTAGGGGTCTTGGATATACCTAGTTACAAGGGATGCTAGGCAATGTCTGTTATGGAGAGAACATGTGTTCTTCCCATGTGAAAGAAAAAAGGTTCTCTTTTCTTTGGAAGAAATGGAAACAGATTTTAAGGTATCTTGCCATTGACATGTAAACAATAGTATGATACAATTATGATACAATTTAAAAAGATCTATGATCCTGTAGAGAGAAAACATATGAGAAGCACCTCATTCTGCATTTTTGACCTGTTTCCAAGGACGGTTCCAGGCTGGGGAAACACCTTATCAAACAAAACCTTGGAAAGTAGACTTAGTTTTTGAGCAAGTATGACTTCTTCCTTATTTTAAACTCCATTATATGTTAGGGATAAATTTCAGGATTAAATTTCTGCTTTCAAAAGTGAGTGGAAAAATAAAACTCTTTTTTATTGTTTAAAGGAAATCTTGTTAGTTCTTTTTTTTTTTTTTTTAAAGATTTATTTATTTTTACAAGCTGGGGTACAGGCCAGAGGCATGGGGCAGCGAGAGGGTTCACCAGAGACAGAGAGGAGAGCAGAACAGGCAGATCAGAAATACACTGCTGAGGGGAGCAGCGGGCGAGGCAGGAGAGGTCTGCTGCACCATGTGGGATTCTCCCCGCCTGGGCATCGAACTCGCATCGCGAGCTGCCGACAGCTCCACAGCGCAGCGCTCAACAGCTGCACCACCAAGGAGGCCCTTGTTAGTTCTTTTTCCAGAGTTCCATGTGATACTGTATTTATTCCTTGAGATTAGAAGAAGAAGAGGGATGAAAAATGGCCCAGCAACACAGACTATTCTTCCAAATATAAGAAAACACCTTTGGCCATTTTTGGTCAAAATCGCTAGATTGGTTTCTGGATCCATTTGAATTGGAGTTTCATTCCACCTCTGTGAAGACCCCTCTGCTTCCCTAGCAGGCAGTTTTCCTGAAGGATTTATAGAATCCTTTCCACCTCATCTTCCAAAGACTCCAAAGCAGAATCTCTGGGATCAGTTATCTCCTTGAAATAATTCCCAAGTCGAAATCAAGAACCTGAAGGAACCTGAATTTTGTATAACAAGCCTCCACACATTTTCCTAAGGTCATGGGTGCCATATTCTCCCTGTGAGAACAATGATTTTCTCCATACCAAAATTTACATGAACTAACACAAAGTATTTTATATTTAACTGAATGAGGTTCATGGGCACTCTGAAGTGCAGGCCTTGCTTAAACCCCATAATTAACCTAGTTTAGAGTCTTCTGTGCTCAAAGCCTACGTAGACTGGGACTTAGTGTTGACAGGCTTGGACAGGGCTTGGTTTTACAGTGTGCTCTCCAGAAGTTTGGATCAACTCCAGGGTTCATTCAGGCTGTGGTCTACAGAAATGCTGAGAACAAAGGTTTCTAAAAGATACAATCTAGCTTTGAGCAAAAAGAGACCATTTTTTCTTCTAAGTCTCAGAATTTAAATATCTCTGGAGGATTTTTTTCTTAATATTCTGAAAGTACAAAATCTTAGGGGAGATATAAATCCATGCTTTTTTCTACATTTACTGGAGGGAATTTTCCACAGAGCTAGTTGAAGGACTCATAAGTCCTTTGAGTTATGGCTTAAAAGTTTGGTAAGTTTTGGGGCCTCCCTGGTGGCGCAGCGGTTGAGCGCTGCGCTGTGGAGCTGTCGGCAGGGCGACACGAGTTCGACACCCGGCTGGGGAGAATCCCACATGGTGCGGCAGACCTCTCCTGCCTCGCCCGCTGCTCCCCTCAGCAGTGTATTTCTGATCTGCCTGTTCTGCTCCCGACTCTGTCTCTGGTGAAGCCTCTCGCCACTCCACACCTCTGGCCTGTACCCCAGCTGTATGTATAAATAAATAAATCTTTAAAAAAAAAAAAAAAAAGTTTGGTAAGTTTTGTTTTTCATAGTTTCAAAAGTAATTATTTAAAAGACATCCTTCCATTTACATGGATATAATTCATTTGTTTACACACTAATATATTTACAACATATACAATATTGTTGAGTTTTAAAGGAACATTTAGAATATCGAAATATCAATTATAATTGCCTTTTGATAAAAAACATTAACAAAGTCTACCTCTGAAAATAATTTTTAGATATTTTTCTTGTTTTGTTTCCTTTTGCTTCTTTGGTATGTGTGTTATTGTTTGTCTAAAATAATCTAAAGCAACCTAGATATCTCCACATTGTCCAGATTTTAATCACGGTAATCACCCTTCTCTTTAACACAAGAGCAATAACCTGATTTCTCATCACGTTCCTCAAGTGTTCTGCTTACCACGTGTTTTTCAAAACCTCTGAATTGCTCTTGCCTTGGGTAAATCTAATATAGTAGTATTTTTTCATCTGAGCCAACCTCTGGCTGAAAACCATTTCAGACTTACCTTGGTCACTTTCCTATCATCTGGGTTTTCTTCTTAAGGTCCTTGTCTAGCACCCCATCCTAAGGTAGGTTTCACTCTACATTAGAATTAAGTTTTCTGACTTCACCATAACACAGTTAATTTAATGACATTTTAATGTCCTAAAATATCAGAAATGAATCAGAATATTGAAAAGAAAATTTTTAATTTTATACAGCTATATTGTATTATATACAACACTTCATAGAGTTATTAGGCTTCTCCCCCAAAGTTATCTCTTTTGTGTTTAGAGAATATAGCTTAGCAATGCTTGATGGGTATGTCTTTGACCATGTACCCAAACAGGGTACCCACAGGAAATCCAAACACTTTATCTTTTTTAAAAAAGATTTATATTTTTTATGCATACAAGAGTTGGGTGCAGTATAGAGGTACGGGGGTGGTGAGAGGATTCACCAGAGACAAAGTGGGGAGCAGAACAGGCAGATTGACTGGATTACACTGCTGAGGGGAGCAGTGTGTGAGGCAGGAGAGGTCTGCTGAACCATGTGTGTTAGCTCCCTGGTGGGGAATCGAACTCATGCTGCAGTGGCTATGGATTGCTTCATAGTACAGAGACTTAACCCCTTGTGCCACCAGGGAGGCCTCACTTTATCTGAAAATAAAGGGAAAGAAGATTGATATGGGGGTAGGGGGAGAAATAATGGAAAACAACATATTACACTCAGTCTAAAGTAGTGGTGCCCAAACCCAGGGTTTCAAATCATGTGGAAAGTTTCTAAATCATGTAATCCCTGGCCTAGCCTAATGAAATGAACAATATTTGTCAGGTGAATTCCTTAAGTTAGGTATTTCATTCAAACTCCACCAACTATTCTAAGTGTTGTCAAAGGTGAGACCGTCTGGTCTTAATTCTACCTTCCAAACGGGAAAATAATATGCAAAGTAGCAACATTGTTTTCCCCCTACCCCCAAAGGCAGCAAGTTTTGCTTGTTTGGGAAAAAAAAATTATCTCTGCAGTGTTTATTTCAGGATAGCATGGTAGTTACCCACCTTCCCACTCCACACAGAAGAGCACCAGTTAAGTGAACTCAACCCTCCAATTGTGATCTTACAGAGAATAATAAATGCTTTGAAAATAGATTTCCTTGTCCTCATGATTTTAAAGATGGTAGAACTATATTTTTGGTAGAAAAAAAGTTCATATTTCTTCAGATAACCATTTGTAGTCCGTACCAGAGCAAAAGTTTGCTATATACATGCCCCAGATTGGGGGCTGTCAGAAGATCCATCTTTCCTTTATAGTGTGATACCAAAGGTTGAAACCATTTGCCTGTTATTCATACTTTTAAAAATAAAAATGTTATTTTTCATTTAAATATATATATATATATATATATATACACACATACATATATATATATATATGCTTGAATTGTGTAAAATGATTTTGTGTTAATACAATTATAAGTTACTCTAAAATAGATGGAAATGTATTATATGATCTGTTTCTATCACACTTCCAAGGTGGCGACTGCTGACTTTTGTCATGACCTTAATCATTTGTTCATAACCTTTCCATGCTGACCTATAGGATGTTTTCACTGGCAGAAGAAAGCACTCTTTAATCCATGGAATTTTCTTTTCTCTCTATATTTACTAAAAACTAGACAAACAACAGTGGTAAGTCCACTTTCTTCTGTGTTCCCTCTATAATGAACTTGGAGTTAATGGAATAGGAGTAGAACTGGTACCAGTCCATATATTCACATATATATGAATAGATGGATATATTACATATTTATTTGACATTTACTCAATGTAATCTCTGCAGTTCTTAAAAGAGGAGCTCTGGAGATAGACACATAGGTGAATTTCTTGCTTAGCCATTAAGTGTGTAGGTTTTGATGATTATCTACAAGGTAGGGGCTTGCCAGATAGGAACATATTGCAGACACATTGAGGACCAATGCTTTGGAATTCTTTATTAGCATGACAAACAAGTTCTTAAGGTAATTTAAATTTACTCACCATTTCATTTAAACACTTTTCTTGACAGGGTCTCTATTTTTTTGCTTTATTTTTGCTTTTAAGATTGCTTTCTCTGAGAAAATATTTTATGTATATATATGTACATATATTCACACATACATGAAAGGATGGGTGTGTTACATATTTATTTGACATTTACTGAATGTAATCTATGCAGTTCTCAAAAGAGGAGCTCTGAAGATAGAAACAGAGGTGAATTTCTTGCTTAGTCATTAAATGTGTATGAAATTGGATAAGTATTCAATTACTTAGTTTCTATATTTGTAAAATAAGGATAAAAATGGAGTTAAATGGTGTAATATAAGTTTTTATTGGGTTGATTCATTAATGTCCTTAATATAGTACCTGGCATGGAATAAATGGTGATTATTGTTTACTTTTAGTATAAGTAGGATTGTTGATGTTAGCCTAATCAGACTGGATCTAGGATATTTTAAAGTCTTTGTTATAACACTTCTACTTGTTACATATAGTTAACTACATTTGATAGATGAAACTAGGATGGCTAGTTAACATGAAATTCATAACTGTTGATTCAAAACTTTGAGAGGTTTGTTGACTCCAAACCTTTGGCTTTTCTTCTACATATTACTTTCATTTTATTATTTACTTTCTGAACTACTACTTTTATTTCTAAATCCTTTGCTGTCTAATTTGCTTCCAGGAAATATTATTGGTAAATTAAATTACCTGTTAAAAAGTAAAGAAATACTTAAGTTACATGTGACAAATAAAACATTGCTAATATTACATAAAATGTTTATTTTACCTTATTTCATAAGATATTTCATTCTATGCACACTAATGTCTATCTCTTTTAGAGTCAACTCTCCTTTTTAAACTCTGAGTTACCCTGAACTAAATTATAAGCTGCAGAGAAAGTTGTGTATTTCTGTGTAGTTACATAAATTGGAAGCTGCATATAAGAATGCTTTATGTTGCTTACTTTAATTTGGTGCTAAAATCTATAAACCTAAATTTGGAAGGAAATAGCTTTTTTTTCATATGAAAACTATTTTAAGACTGAAATTGGATATTTTATTTTAAAAGCTGTTCACACACACAAAAATAATAATAACACTATTAGTCCACTTGGTGGGGTTGGAGGCATTGAAATCCAGTTAAAGATTTTGCTGCTTTAGGTACAGTACAATTATGTGGTGAAATTATTTTTGTCCTTTTATTTTATCTTAACTTGTGCTTTGCAAAATTAGCAATTCCACATGAGAAAGTTGTGGTAATTATTTTCTTAAAATTGTCAGAATATGTGCTAATCTGGGGATAGTTATCTTTATTCCTTCTTTCGCTTATTACAGATTTAAATTAAGCTGAGGTTTCTTTAGTGTTATTTTCCCAGAGCCGTTGGGATTAGAGATGATGGATTTTGTGGTGCTCTGAGTATAGTTAAGCTCTTGTCAACATAAGTATAAAATTATTGCTGTGTGTAGTTGGTATGTTTTCAAAGGTAATTAAAGCTAAACATTGTGAATAGAAAGATGATTAGAAATCTTTAATTCACAAAGAAATCCAGCTTTGCTTTGACACCCAAAGCTTCACATTCTTTATGTTAAAAAATCCATTTATACTATGAAATCTATCGAAAACTCTTGGTGATGTTTTCAAAATCAAAATACTTGAAAGCATTAGTTTGTTAATAAAATGATCCTATATGTAATAACCAAGCACTATCTGAATATCTTATAACCTTTATTTTCTCTTTTTTATTATTTTTAGTTTATTTATGGAAAGATGTATGTCTTGATAT
Source organism: Scalopus aquaticus (assembly GCA_004024925.1). Taxonomy (NCBI): domain Eukaryota; kingdom Metazoa; phylum Chordata; class Mammalia; order Eulipotyphla; family Talpidae; genus Scalopus; species Scalopus aquaticus. The sequence continues at coordinate 23,607 of PVIJ01005770.1, read as the reverse complement.
GAATGTACTTTTAAAAAAACAAATAATGAAGTCAAACTTAATTACCTGTTTATTACCTTTTCTCATTTCTCCTAAAGCTGCCAACTTACTAATACATTTTTCCCTTCCTCACATTCCTGATACCACAGTTTTATTAAGAATGTGAATGTTGGTAAATGCAGAGAAAGTAGGTAAATGACAAAGCTAGCACAGTAAGTAATTTGAGTTGTTACTAGCTTCTCCTTCCCATCTTTCCATATAAAATATTCTCAAACTCTTGTGTAATATAGTAGCGCTTTTTGTATTTTCTTAGTATCTTTAATTTTAAAACCCTAAGAAGACTGGAAATATGATTATTAATATCACAAACACTCTGGGAATAGTTATCGCTTCTGGTATATATCCTGTCACAATTCAGTATAATAGATTTTATGTTTTAAGTAATCTGGATTAATGTTATCTAAAACTGTCTAACTGATAACATTGATATTAGAAAAGATGATCTTAACTCATTTTAATAAAAGGTGGTGTAATGTTGGAAGGAATAGGGAAAACTAACTAGAATATTCAATATTATAAATACAGCTCTGTTGGCTAAATGCACTTGAGAAAATAAAATCTGAATATATTAATAAAAGATAAGAAAGAAAAAGAGGCAAAATAAAATAGTTTCCGAGTATTTATCAAATAGCAACTACTATATTCTAAGAATTTTGCAACTATCAGCCACTTAAATCATTTCAATAACTTATGAAGTGCCTACTATTATTTCACTGATTTATAAATAAAGAAATTGAGGCTCTGATGAGTATTTGAACTTGCTCAAAGTTAGTTAGCAGGTAGTTGAGTTTGGCGTATAACCCTGTTTTTAGATCAAATGATCTCTGCAGGTTTTCTCTAGAGTAAACATTTTAGCTGAGACCTAAAGGATGAAAGGAACTAGCCACATGAAGGGCCTGGGGAGTAGAACAGCATCGAGGAAAAAAAAAAATCTTTGGCAGGTAGGAATTTAGAGTTTTGAGTGATACAAAGAATTTATTAGAGGGTCCGTGAGTAGAAGAGTTTTGTAATCCCTGAAAAGAGATTGAATTTTTTTTTTAACTACAACCAAAAGCCATCGTGCCATTAAGTGACCTGATTTGGTTGATATTTAAAGAATATATTTGTTGAGGCTAAGATATGTCCCCACATAAGTGAAGATGCCAGCTAATTTAAGTAGCTACTGTTGTATTATAGATGAGAGGCAGTTGCAGTGAAAAAAGACAAATTCAGGAATTATTTTTCTTGGAATCATATAAGTTGTAGATGAATTTGAACTAGGAGTGGAAGTGGGGAAAAAAAGGGGGAAATTAAGAATGACATTTAATTATACATTTGCTAAAACCCATAGAATGTACAATACCAAGAGTGAGTCCTAATGTAAATGACAGACTTGGGCAACAATGATATGTCAAAGTAGGTTCATCAGTTGTAAGGAATTTACTATTTGGTGGGGAACACTGATAATGCAGGAAGCTCTGTCTGTGTATGTATAAGCATCAGGTCTACAGGAATTCTGTGCTTTCTGCTCAGTTTAGCTGTGAATCTAAAATTGCCCTTAAGATAAAGTCTATTAAATACTTTTAAGAATGAAATTTATGTTTTGGTTTAAGTGATTCAATTGATGGTGATGCTATTAGTTGAAATGAGGAGGTTGGGAAGGGTAAGAGTTTTAACAGTAAAAATTAAAAGCTCCATTATCGGTGTGTTAGGTTGGAGGTATCTATATTACATTCAAGAGGACATATCAAGTAAGCAATTGCATAGGTGAACTCTGACTCAGTAGAAAGGTCTGGATTGAGGAGTTAATTTGGGAATTGTTAGTATATAGAAGGCATTTAAGTGACATTTTATAAGATTAGTGGAGAAAAATTCAGATTGAGAATAGAGGAAGGCACAGATCTGAGCCTTGAAGAACCCCCTACATCATGAGATAAATGAAATAAACAAGTATTTCAGAAAAATTAGATTAAGTCTCTTGTATTTTACAAAGTAAGTATGCAACACAAAGATTGTGGCATCCTGAGGCATATTTAAGAATTTTAAACCAGAAAACATGATTACTAAGGACAATGAAATTAGGGTAAAATATTTTTGTAATTTAATTAGTTTAAAAATAACCTAAGTCACATATTGAGACATTGGAACCAACCCATACTTGATCAAAAAGCATTTCGGTTTAATATTACAAATAACTCTTTGTTTTTTATAGATTGCTGGAGTTTGGGGATTTTTTTTTTTATAGATGGCAAGCTGATTAAAATTTTCGTTGCTTCAGTATAATATGATTCCATTTACTGTAGATGGGATGATAAAATTATTTTTAAAAGTAACCTCAAACAACTGGAAAACACACATGCATATGTCATCTGTTGTCTATCAAGCATTAGGTTACAATTATTTCTTCATGTTCATTGCTCTGTGGTTCTACAGTTGATTGCAAATGTTTCATTTATATACATATTGTACAATTTCACGACTGGAATTTCTAAAACATATTTGTGAAATGGTCTTTAAGTTCATATACATTTGTTTGGACTTGAAGTAAATAAGAGAAAAGCGATTCAATTTAAGTTAACATTTTATGCTTTAATGGTTGTGTCTCTTTTCTAGAATAATCCAGTATTTGCCTATTTTCTTAGACACCCTTATTAAAGAGTGGGATTATAACACTCAAAACAAAGAACTGGCAATACCAGAATCAAGTTTAGACCCCACTGGGGAAAAAAAAAAGTTTTTATATTTTCTTAGTAGAAAAATAAATCTTATTGAAATTTGTTTCTTCTCAAATTTTAATTTTTTTCAATAGGTTGTTTAGAACTTAGATCCCTATTTGAAGCCATTCAAAGGGAATGCCTATTCGGCAGCCTTTAGATCTAACTCCAGAAAGAAGACTCATAGTTGAGATAGAAAAAGGGGTCTATTGTTTAAAAGCAGACATTATATCGTGGAGTTTGTTGTTATAAAACTGCTTTCTTCCTTTATCCTGCCTTGTTCTTTTGTTTCTCTTCCTTCCCTCGTTTGGAAGTCATATGACCCAGTCAAGGGTTCAAGAAAGGCTGTTAGATGAAGAAAGAGCCAGTAAACTCTCTGAGAAGAAACAAGTGAGTTGTCCTAAAGTCTCAGTGGTTAGATCTATACAGTGTGTTACTTCCACTCAAGTCCAGAGGAAAGGAGTAGGAAAAAGAAAGGAAACAGTAATAAAAACTGAGTTTAGTAACCTATAAGTAATAATGGCAGGGCAAGAGGGGAGAAAGTCCATCAGGTAGTTCCTTAGTTTCTTTGAATTTTGAATTAATTCTATATTATTTTTGCACTACAGTGGGTTTACAAAAACAATATGAAAAGGATCTGTTATGAAGTAAAAGAACAGAAGAACTGCATTCTAGTTCCAGGAATCTCACTAACACTGAATGTTCTCTTCTACTGCTACCCAAATAGAAATAAACTAAAAGCATGTTTCCTTAAAAGTGTGCCTTCCCACTGGCAAAACCTATGGCATCAATTTAAGTTTTTTGTGCTTTTAAGATCTGTCATTTTTAATTAATATCACACAAATTTATCTTTCTTTACCTCTTTGCCATGTTTTCAGGTAAAGAAAATTACTTGTAAGTATAACTTTAAATGCCACTTGATTAAAAGAGAATTAAAATCCCCAGGCAAAGTTTTGTTATAATATTTTAAATAAATTGTTACATTTGCACTACAATGCAAAGTCTCCCCACACACACATGGAAAGAAAAATTTCCCACACCCCCAGGAGGAAAAGTCTTCACATAGGACATTTTTCCAATAAAATTTGTATAGAACAATCACAAAAGTTAATTGGTAAAACCATAACTAATTCTTGAAATCATAGACCACCCAGCCACAAAACTATTTGCGGGCTCTAGTTTTTGTTTAGACCAGTAATTTTAGCTTAATGAATGCCAAAAAGTATTGGGACAAAGGAAGACAAATCCCCAAAATATTTTGAAGCACCCTGAATACTCAAGAAGGAAATGCTGTGATGTAGTCTGTTTTTTAACTGGCATTTTGTTACAAATTATCCTAAATTCAAATATTAAAGTAAAAATATTTTGAGTAAAGCACAAGTTTAAAATTATCAGGAAATTTCTCTTGGATAAAATAGGAGAAACAGTCAAAAGTAAGCAAAGTGAGAACAAAATAAGCAGTGAACCTTGCTTCTGATTTTCAAAAGTGCAAATACACATTAACTTCTGATGACTTAATTTTACATTTTGAATTTTATCTGATGAATCTCATCTTTTTCTGTTCTTACAAACACCTTTAGTTAAGGTTTTGGGTTCCATGAGACAACAAAATTTGCTTAAATAAAATTTTTAAAAAGTTTCTTTTAATAAAAGAAAATCCTACCTATAGAAGTATCCTAAATTTAGAAGGATCGTACTAAGCTTGAACTTATAACTGGAACCTGAATATTTCCTTTACAATAAATCCTTGGACAAGGTAAATTAATATTAATGCATATTAATAATAAATAATGAAGGTAGTTCTATTTTATTTAAATGGCTTGGCTAGACATGATATGTAATTTGACATTTATCTTTCCTGCTTTGCAAGTTTTAACAGGTAATATACATCCTTTAACTTTGAACACTGGGTAGAAAATTGACCTAGTAAGCAAAGGGTTAATGAAAACCTAAAGTTTCAATGAATCTTTTCAAATACCACCACCACCCCCTTAAAAAAAGTCTAGGTTTTCATTGCCTTATCTCTTAGAGAGCTGTAATAGTGATCCAAGTCGGAGGTGGGGTTGAGGGAAAATACTATCCCTTGATCTTCAGTTCAATGAGGAGATACTGTCATCACTATTTCACTATTAGTAGTAGGATTCCTATTAGTGTTCTGGTTGAATAAATTAAATTGCAAGAGGAGAAGTTTTAACAAATAATTAGGTGCTTTCACTGACTTTACAGCTCACTAAATCGTCAATATAGTTTTGTACCACGTAGAAAGCCTAAGGCTTGGTGTCAGTCTTCAAATTTCTGGTCTACCTATCCATAAAGAAAATAAGATTGCTTACCAGGCAAATTTCACCAGATAATTTTTTTTTTTTTCTCAGACAGAACCCATGAAAAAAATAACATGCAACAAGAACTAAAGTTCCATGGACTGGTGGCCCTAATATTTTCCTGGATAGAGATATAGCTGAGAGACTTACATGAGCATGTATCCTCCCATTCATAAAAGCAAATGTGCTAAACATTACATTTCAGGGTCTTAATAAATTCATAAAGTCCATGTGGAGACTTATAAAGCTTCATTTGTTCTAGAAATCACATTGCTATTAGAATACTAATTATTTGAGAAAGAAAGGAATTTCCACAACAAAATTTACTTAACAATAAACACTACCATACAAAAGTTACACATTTGTCATGCCAGCCAGGTAGTTTTAGTTATCCAATAACCTCCCCACATGATTATCTAGCAGAACAGTAAAATGAACAAGTAAATGAAAGTGTGTAACTTAAAGTTGTAAATTTTTCACTTCATTTTAGATTCAAGTTTATGTTTTCATCTGGATGGCCCTAAGAAACTATGGTTTGGAGTAATTGTCCTGCTTCCAAAGTTTAGATCACATGGATTAGCCTAAAAGCATTCTAGTAATTCTGATTAACCTAAAAAGCTTTTTAAAAATTTCTTTCATTTTTTTCTAACTCTATCAATATCATCAAGGAGTAACTGAAATATAAGACATTTATAACACTTGTAATTCTTCATAAATTGTATATGAATATTGTGCTTCTTAAATTATAAGTGTTTTTGAGAAAAATAAATACATAAAATGGTTAATTGTTATGAAGATAGAGAAAAACCTTTAACATTATAAGTCAGCATTTTAGCAGTGGTTATTGTTGAATAGGGTAGGTTTCCTGTTATAGCTTCTATAGTTCCTTTTACGGTCCATTTTCTCACATTCCTGCATTTTTATTTTTAAAGATTTATTTATTTATACATACAAGCTGGGGTATAGGCCAGAGACGTGGGGCGGTGAGAGGGTTCACCAGAGACAGAGTGGGGAGCAGAACAGGCAGATCAGAAATACACTGCTGAGGGGAGCAGTGGGCGAGGCAGGAGAGGTCTGCCCCACCACATTCCTGCATTTTAATAGCTGCACCATACCTGTTTTGCCTATTAGATCATTAGTACTAGACACTCTATAAATATGTGTAAAATTGATGTTTTATTTATAATTCTCTTTTTTATATATCCTTTGACTTTTAAATGTTTAGTATGACTATTATTTATATAAATTTTCAACACATATACACCTAGGTATTAGAGCAAACAAGTTTTACAACCACTGTCTTTGAAGTCATATTAACTAGGATCAAAGTCTTAACTAGACATGGAAAATGGGAATATTGAGTGACTATTTGAACTTTCAATGTCTTTATTTCTTTATATATAAAATGACTATAATGACATGTGAGTAGTAAATAAGTTAATACATGGAGAGGGCTCAGAAAATTTTCTTGTACATAGTTATATTCAATAAATATGCATGACAATTAAGATTTGACAACCTCAGCATCAGTAAAAAAATAAGCATAAATATTCCCTAAGCATTAAAGGATGACAGTTATGCATAAAAAAGATTAAAAATCTACCAAAACAGACATTTAAAAATACCAGGGAAATGCAGATCAAAGCCACAATCAGATACCACCTCACACTTGTGAGAATGGCTCATATTAATATATATATATATCAACAGATACTGACAAGAGTGTGGAGAAAAAGGAACCCTCTTACACTGTCAGTGGGAATGTAGACTGGTCCAGCCCCTATGGAAAGCTCTGTAGGGGTTCCTCCAAACACTAAAAATGGATCTGCCATGTGACCAGCAATTCCACTCTAGTTATCTACCCTAAGAACATAAAAAAACACTAATTCAAAAGGAAATACCTACCACTATATTTACTGCAGCACTATTTTCAATAGCCAAATGGGAGCAACCGAAATGCCCCCAAATAAATGAATGGATCAAGATGTGGTATAGCTTCTTGATGGAATACTACTCAGAAATCAAAAAAGTTAAACTCATGCTATCTGTGCCTACATGGATGAAACTGGAAAGGATTATGCTAAGTGAAGTAAGTAAGAATGAGCAAGATAAATACCAGATGGTTTTACTTACATGTGGAATACAGAGGAAACACGCAAAAGGCCAGACAAAACACATCTTGAAAGCAGACCATAGTGCTGAGGAATCCAGGAGAGGACTGGAAGGGAGAAAAGGAGCATAGGGTAAGAATACTATGGACTACGGACTGTGACTGAGGCTACCAGGGCAGTGTGGTGGTGTGGGTGCCAAGGGCAAAGGGTAGGTTACTGGGGCTTTGGTGGTGGCTGTGGTGAAACAACATACAGTTGTAAAGGTGCAAACCTATACCCCTAAGACATATCCTGTGCTGTAAATCAACATTCCCTCAATAAAATCTTTCTGTAAAAATAAAGAGCAAATAAACAAAAATGATTAAACTTGAAAGAGTAAAACTCGAGCAACAAAGAGACTAAGGGCATAATCCTAAAGAACTCAAATAACCTCTGAAAGCATAATTGTTTAACAGAAGAGAAAATTTTTCTCTTCATAATAAGACTGAGTCGTTAGACATGTTGGATTTTATTCCTTTTGATCAGCTTTAAAAAATAGGAAATCATGACAAGACAATTTTTAGCAACATTGCTAGTACTTTTTTTCAAAAGTACTAGTAATCAGATAAAATGTTTTTCATTATTTGAAAATAAAATTACCCTGAAATGTCAAAAATGTCAAATCAATGCCAGATAGGTGAAAAGTCTCTGTACGCTTATCACCAATATTAAAAGCAGTCACATGTTATTTGAAATTCAATATTCTGGATTTTCTTAAACCACAGTTGTAAAAAGAACATTTTCAACTATAGGCTTATATATATTGGATTTTTGCCATTCTTTAATTTCTTAAGAGAGTCTTTAACATGTGAAATACTTAATTGTTTAAAATTATAGTTCCTTTCCTCTTTACTAGCTTTGTCACGGGACAGGGAGAGGGGCACCCCAGAACCCCCAAACCTGCCTGTTCTAAAGAGTTTCTACCATCCACCATATCAAAACCAAACATATAAGACCTTTAGTGAAAAGAAACTTTAATATAATTAGTGTATAATACAGAAAAGACAAGGAATATAGTTTCTAAATTAAGCACCCAAAGTTACCCAGGTAACTCGTAGGTAAAAGTCCACACAAATGGGATTGGCCCAAAGCAAGGCCCGAAAGCCTGCCACAAGTCTAAAGCACCTTTTGGCAGGGACCCATTGAAAAGGGTCAAAAACAGCCAGACAATTCTGGGAGTTAAAGAGCAAAATCAAAATCAAGATCAACGTTGCCATTGTCACCTCCCCACAGGTCTCTCCCCCACATCTGTCTCAATCAGTCCAGGCTAGTGCAGCTTCTTCACATGCCTGTCTGCTCCTTGGGCCTCTTCAGACTCTCCATCCTGCTTCTCTCAGTCCTCTTCAGTCCTCTCTCTCTTCTTCTCTAGCTTCTTATCTCTCCTGCTCAGCTCCACCCTCTGTTGGGTGAGGCAGGGAAACTGGAACACGCCCTTTTTCCTGGGCACCACCCTGTTTTAGCTTTACATCATGAAGAATGTTATAAAAAATACTGTATGAAAGACTCTGAAAATTAAGTAGTCCTACTGAATAGCAAAGAAACAAGGTGTCATATTTGGATTTGGTGTTTTGTAAGGTTCTGAACTATTTCCTCTCCAGAAATATCAACTTAAGCTTTGAAAATATTTAGTAAATCGGGCCTCCCCGGTGGCGCAGCGGTTAAGCGCTGCACTGTGAAGCTGTCGGCAGCAGTGACGCGTGTTCGACGCCCGGCCAGGGAGAATCCCACATGGCGCGGCAGACCTCTCCTGCCTTGCCCGCTGCTCCCCTCAGCAGTGGATTTCTGATCTGTCTGTTCTGCTCCCCACTCTGTCTCTGGCGAACCCTCTCGCCGCCCCAAGCCTCTGGCCTGTACCCCAGCTTGTATGTATAAATAATAAATAAATAAATAAATCTTTAAAAAAAAGAAAATATTTAGTAAATAATATGAATATTTGGAGCAACTAACCACTAATAGCCTTGGGGCATGAGGGTGGGGTAGAGGAGGATGATAAGAAAGGGAATACGATTTGTTTGAGACTAGGAGAGCTTTAAGTGGTGTGTGTGTGTGTTCAAGAAACCAAGAACAGGGTAGTTCTAGTCCTCTGAGGTAACCAAATGAAATATTTAAATAGTAGTCTGTCTAGGCATCTCTCCATTTCTTAAAATTTTCCCACTTTTAACAGGTGCTCAATCCTCTCTTCCTCCCTCTTTGGGTAGCCAGTTTCTTCCTATCTGAATTCACTGAATCCTCTTTCAAATTATTTTTCTAATTTCTGTGCTTAATTTACCCCTTCTCATGTTTCCCAATATATAGCATAGTTTTCCTTTAAAAGTGTAGTTCATCTTCTATTTTGCTCCTATCCCTTGAGAATTATTCTGATTAGTGAAACAAGGCTATAGGAATATATTGTGTACCACCTAATCTCTACCTGGAAATTGACGATCACAACAATATGTAGGAATTATCCAGAACATTATTTAGGCAGAGGAGATATCCTATAAGAGTAACAGGGAAAGGGATCATAACTCCATATGAGTCTAGAATGGTAAATTGTGGGGTATCCAGACCTCTTGGTTTTCCAGGCTATTGTTTTGGTGCCCAGGGGGCCTCTCACCAGGACAAAAGTCCTGGTTTGAGGAACATACCGGGAAACCAGTATCTGCTGAAAACAGCAGGCAGAAAGCAGGCAGACAGTGTGGCCAGATCAGCTAGAATACCTTACTTGTAAAGATTAGCAAAATTAGGTAAAAATAGGGATTAGAGATAGAATGCTTTGATTAGCAATAGCACCTGGTCACTCCACCCTAGCTTTCACCAGAGGATAACTCATCCCTGATACACCCCACACATGTACATTCCGCCACATACTTGCCCATCTTCTCTGAAACTGATTCTAAATAAATACAGTACTGCCCATAGACTGGGCTGTGCTTTTTTAGGTGCAAGCCCTTCTAGGCCTCTCTGCTTGGACTTTGGTTATTCCTTCTCTCATTCAGTGCTGCTCCTATCTCTGCCACCCCGTGAGGCAACAGTAAATAGATGTTCAATCATGAAGTAGCTATTGAGCCATATTAAGAAGTTTTTTCTTACCAAATCTCCCTTTTTATATGTATTTATGTTACTATTTAATCAATGACTCTATATTGTCCTAAAAGCAATAACTTATGCAGCAAAGCACATGACTGGTTTGTTCTTTAGTGTAACCCTTATAACTAATTGGTACATGAAACCTAGAACAGCTCAAAATATATTAGATAAGTAAATAGTGAATTAATAGTGATAGATGTTCTAGGAATTTTTGTGAAAAGATTAGATTTAGTAAGTTTTAAGCATCCCCGTGTAGATGTGACAATGGAATGAAGAAGTTGAGTGCAGTGTGAGAAAGCCAGTGAAATATCCGATGAGGAAATTTTCATTAGAAAGGAATCAAGATGGAAGCTGACATGGAAGATTAAATAGGTAATGCAATTGAAAATTTACTGAATTTTATGAAGAAGACTATTGGGAAGAGGAGGGGGTAAAATTAGAAGGAAAAGAGGTTTTGATGAGGCAATGGATATATGGCTAGATATTAAACCAATAACTAAATGTGAAGCAGTTCTAGAAGATACTGATAAAATCCTGGATATGAACGTGAGAGTAAATGGCTGAAGTGAAATGAATGCCTTTGGAAATCAATAAGATACGACCAGAGAGAACACAGTGACTTCATGGTGATAATAGAATCTGGGGTGCATGTGGATGTAAGTCATGCACCAAAGAGGTACTTACATGAAAATGATGAGGTCACAAGGGGGAAGCATAGGATGACTATGTGGAGTGAGAAAGAAACTTCCCAACTTCCGAACCTGAGGAATATGAATTCTAATGATAACTACTCATGAAGACTGTAGGAAAAGTTATCTTTTCAGGGATGAGATCAGTTATGTTTAAGTGAAGAAGATGATGGAGAAGTTTACAGAAGTAGCTGAAATTATAGGAGAAATTGTTAAGATTGGTTGCAGAAGGTGCAATTTAACTTTGGGAGAGAAATTTAACATTGGGAAGGAAAGAGTAGCAATTAAGAGAAGAACAGAGACCAATTTGGCATCAACCAAAATAACATGGTTGAGAAACACAGAGTTAGTTGGCTATTCACTTTGAATGATCAGGGAAGAAGATAAGCAGGTGTTTCAGATCTCAAAATATTGCCAAACCTGACAACAGACACTTCTACGAAAAGGAAGAGACCCAATGAGTCAAATATGGATGGATTTGGTGAATTCTAGACATGAAGTCCAGGCACAGATTTCCCCAGTGCTGGTCACATATATGCTGAGTCTAATGGACAGAGGTGTTGACTGAGAGTGTAAACTTTAGACATCAAGGACAGGGCATAAGCCAACTCGGCTTCTGAAGAAGCATGGTTTCTGCTCACCATGAGTTATTTGCCAGTTTTAGCACGTGAGACATTTTACAAATGAATTTATAACCCTTCTGAGCTGATTGTAGGTCTTCAGTTACAAATGTGTCAGGCTGGTTAGATGTTTGAAGGAGCTTGATAGGGTATTTTTTCTTCCTATATAAAGGGATTTAGGAAGCCATGCTTTCATAAAGGAATTTTAGTTAGGCCAACACTCTAAATTTTGAGGATATATATGTAAAATGTCCTGGAATCAACAGTTTGAGTCATTTGAGGCATTTTTTTTTTTCCTGATCAAGGAATATTGTGGAAGACTCTCAACCTGGGTACCATTTCCATATGCTAATGAAATTCGCCTCAATATAAAACTTTTTGAAGTATTTATTTGAAAATAAAGGTATACTGCTTGAATAACAGAATACAGTAACTTGACCTAATGCCTCACTAACATAGATCATGCACTGATGTCTTCTTATTATGCTTACACGCTCCTGAACATTACTGTGATGAATTAAATGGGCATTTTTTCTTTATTCCAAATCAGTGCCAGCGATCAAAAAGCTGCTAAAAGTCCTTTCCACAAGAATGCCTCCCAGAAAAGAATGAGTTATAGTTATTCTTGCCAAGAGATGCCTTCTGTTGTACTCTATCACTTCCTACGATCCCATAGCTTGAATTTGTGCCAAGCTAATTAGCTAGTTCAGTGACTGCTATATTAAGAGCCCAAATAAGCCAAAAGAGGTCATCCTCTTAGTGCTCAAGTGCAGTTTTATTGCACCTCTCACCAATCAGAAAGTGACACAAATTCTCCCAACAATGAAACCCAATATAACATGTTCTCAAGGATGTTTCACAGTAGTTTTTAAAGAATGTTTTCCTTTTATATAATTCAGGAACTTTAGATATAACATATTCCTAGCCTATAAAGAAAAAACATGTTTGTTAGCTTTTTAAAATGTTGCTCTTATCAACTCAATAAACTAAGTGAGCTTCTAATATATGCAAGTCACACAGTATTACAGGAAATAACCCTTTCATGAAGCAGAATAATTTATGATTTCCTCCTTTCTTATTATGAGCGTTCCAGGGTTGATCTTGCACAGTTAGTGTGAAGTTTCTTTAGTTTTATTAATACTTATTTTTAAATTTGGATCAATTGAACATCATAAGAAGACTATGTGGTCTCAGTTTTCATTCTTACACAAGTTATAGACTCACACACCTCTATATCACCTATTATCTACTTCTTTGGAGACCCCACTGTTGTGGCATCAGTAAGGAGTTAGTGTAAAGAGGAGGCAATGATGCCGAGAGACCTAGAAACCCATACTCACATTTCTGGGTCTGCTGGGAGCTGTATCAGTGAAATATATATATTTTTTTGTTTGCTTTCATTTTATGTAACCAAATCAAAATTATTTGTGCCCACTTTTAAAATTCTCAGACTCATTTCTTTTTAATTTGATAATCTAATATGCATTTCCTCTTGGAAATGCTTGTATTACGATTATCTGCTGACAAAACAGAGGAGCAATGAGAGAAAGCTACTATAAACCTATGGTTTGAATTAATTTGTATTTTGCTGTGCTTTTAATGTTGTTATCAGTGTATATTGTATGATATTTTACAACTGCTTGTTGCCCTGTAAGTACACATATACCAATATTGCCATATACCAATATTATTCCAGAATCTTTTTTTTTTAAAGAATTTTTATTTATTTATGTATACAAGCTGGGTACAGGCCAGAGGCGCGGGGCGGCGAGAGGGTTCACCAGAGACAGAGTGGGGAGCAGAACAGGCAGATCAGAGATACACTGCTGAGGAGAGCAGTGGGCGAGGCAGGAGAGGTCTGCCGCACCATGTGGGATTCTCCCCAGCTGGGCTTCGAACCGACATCGCCCACGGCCAACAGCTCCACAGCTCGGCGCCCAACCGCTGTGCCACCGGGGAGGCCCTATTCCAGAATCTTAGTTTTAACTCATTTAGCACTCATAAGAATTCTGAAGGAGTTACATTTCATTCTTTCATTTTACAAAGGAGGGCACTGATGTTCAGAGAGGTTTAAGGAACTTGGGCAAGTCCTATGTGTAGGAAGGAGTATTTGGACTTGGGTATTATGGTTTTAGTCCATGCACCTAATCATTATGCTACACAACAGATAACCATGAAGTAGTGAACATTGACTTGATTATATTTTCCATTGCTTGGTACATAGACATTATACTGCACCCTTCTGGGTTCTTCTAGACTGGAAAGTAAGGAAATAAGTATCTGACAGATTGATAAGAGAAAAAAAGCCAGTAATAAGTTTAATGATGATACTTATATCTCCTGTAAACACGAGAGTCCCACCATGACTAAGTAACTTGCCTTTGAGGCTTCAGACAGCATCACAATACCTTAGCTAAGATAAAAGAGGTTAGGAGAAGAATAGGAAATGTAAGTTAGGGAGTTTACAAGGGAAGTCACAGTAGACAAAGATATGCAGATTTAAGTTCTGCCTTTTCCACTGAAAAGAAATAAAGGTATTAGCTATTCTGGTACAAAACCTTTCAGAAATTTAAATGTACAATAAATTTAATTTTTCATAAGCAACTTTCACCCAGTCTTCAGAGTCATCCCGCTGAAATAAGCCTTTTGCCAAAAAGTCATATTTTGGGCTGGCATATTTTTTGCTCCCCTACAGTAGTAACTTAATGTTTTCTACATCCATACAGCTCCTTACTGCATAGAAGATCCATAGTTCAGAGTTTGGAAACCAGAGTTATGTAATTCATTAATAGATAAATGGAGTTTTCCCTTGTCTTTTTCCTTTACCATGTCTTATCAAATTTCTGTCCTCTAGCTTCTCATATATCTGATCCAATATATATTCTGATCCAATATCTTGACTTTGCTGTATGACTCAGATACTAATAGCTTGGGCACAGAAATTGTAACCAGTCTAGCCTTTCCTAAATTGCAGTGGAGACATCTTTTCCAGACACCCTTTATTACATAGATTTTTAACTAGGAATCAATGAAAAGGCAACCTTTATTACTCCCTCTCTCTTTGTTCACCCTAGTTATTTCTAACATTTTCTGTCCAACTAAACACAATTTAAATGGATTTCTATCTTTAACGAAACATTAGAAATCATTAACATCCGCCCTTTACTGGGTCAGTGCACCTAGCCACCTTATGGGAGGTCTTAGATAAAGTGAAGGTTTATATCCTATTTGTCTTGGTTGAACTTGTTGCCCTGTATCTCTACTATGATTTGAAGTGACAGAATAAAATGACTTCTTATTTGTGTATCTCAAAGCCAGAAACAGAGCTATGATAGAGATCTTCCAATTAAAGTCAACATTGCCTGTTGCAATTTACACCTATTGATATGTTAACGGCTAATTCAAGAGCATCACTTGTCAATTTCTGCTTAAGTCCACATTTTCAGTTGTCACAAGGGAAAAGCACAGTTCTTAATTGCCTTCCTTCTGTCTTATGTTCTTACACAGGCTATTATTCAATATTCCTTGTTATTTAGATATATTAAATAATTTCCCCATTTTCTTCTAAGTAACTTTATCCACATGTTTTTAACTTCATAAAATCAATGTAGCTGGAAAAAATAGATTGATAGTAATAAAAGTAAAAAGCAAACTACCGATAATACTTAAAGTCTTGCAATTTTAAGATATTAGTGCTAGATTAGACGATTGGGAAAAATCTGTGATATGCTAGTTCAAAAAATATAAATAAAACTGTATTTTAAAGTTCTTTATGGAACCATTTTACATTTACTCTGAATAATAGCTGGAATGTCATAAATCTATGAAGCTAAATGTTTATTAGAATAAATGAACTGTAATTCCAAACTTACCTATATAAATGTCTTCAACACATTGTTAGCATTGTTTTAATGAGACCTATCAAATTTTTTCAAATGGATAAGTAAACAGTAGAAGAATTCTAAAAATATTGTTAATTTTTTCATTTCATGTGGAATCTAACAGTTCTTGAAAAATATTCTTTGTTGAATCATCTATTTCCTAATTTTCATTCACTTAATTAAAGTTGAATGCATACTGATATGTAAGCTATTTGTCCAGGTAGGGGTCAAATGACAAATAAGACATGGTCACAATCCTCAAGAAATTTACATTATAGGGGAGGATAAACATATTAAACAATTAATTGTATGATATTGTTAATATTAAAAAAATCTGCAAAATAGCATTTTCTACAACTCAATATGATATTATAACCCAGAAAGAAATAATCATCACAATAGAGATACAAGTCACATTCAAAAAGTGAAGAAAAATGAATGATTAATTGAAGGGACTGAGAAAGACCACATAGAGGAAGTGAAATTTAAACAATAGCTTCAAAAATTTGAAAGGAATGTCTGCGAAAGTTTGCTGTTTGATTTCTTTATTGGGTTTTCTCCATATGTATCAGGTCAGCCTGTAGTTTGGTCTCTCAACACATAGTCAGTTCTGTAGATATTTCAGTGAGGATGGACACAGGAAGCCCTAGGGCACTACTGAGCAATAGACCGAAAATGAATTTCACATCAACCATTGACACAGTGTCTTATTGACAGGTTCCCTGGCCAAGTGTTAATGACTTACTGTGGCACTGTTCACATAGATGATAAAAAGCAGAACGAGGATTGCAGCAATGGTGTATTGGTAATGTTGAATAACTAGATCTCTGTATGTGAAGGAAACCCTGATCTGTACACTTTTGCCAATTTCCAAAGTCAATTTCAGTCTACCAACCCAATGGCAGAAGAGATAAAGCTGACATTTAAGATAGTATCTGAAGTCACATGGTGAGTTTTGCTGGGTCTCTCCCATATACCTGGTGTTATTAAACTTTTCTTTTTTCTCTTATTAAAAGAAAAGAGAAAAAGCTGAGAACAAATATGCATATTCAGTTGACTGGAGATAAGCCAGTGTGTGCTGACTCAAACACACTTGTGGTGGTTATTTTTCCTGTGACTATAATAACTGTTCTGAACCCCAGTTGAGAGTGGTGTGTCCAAGTGCAGTGTTGTCATTACATCTCTTTATAAGCCCTGCCAAATTTGGTGTCTCCAAGATCCATGTGAATACTTGCATGAAGACCACTCCAAAATTATTTTTAACCATGGTAGAAAATCAATTATTTCTGTCAGTATGCCACAGATTTTACAACTCTTCATGGCGCTCCCTCCACACCTACACACATGCATACCAAAAATTTCTCTCTTTTTTGGTTATCACTGGATACTTTCAAAAGAGATTATTTTTATTTTTTACTTGAAATAAAAATGAAGTTAATTCTAAATTTGCATAACTGTTTTGATATCTAGTTTTCACTCTTTCTAGAAAATAATCACTAACTTTCCAAAATTTGTACAACTTTTATCTTTTTAGTGAAAATTAAAGAAATCTGGTCCTTAAGAACATCTTCCTTAGTTCTTTCATAAAGATGCAGAAGTCAGGGCCTCCCTGGTGGCACAATGGGTTAAGTCGTAGCACTGTGAAGCTATCCAGAGCCACTGCAGCATGAGTTCAATACCCGGCCAGGGAGCTTGCCACATGGCACAGCAGACCTCTCCTGCCTTGTCCCGCTGCTCCCCTCAGCAGTGTATTTCAGTCAGTCTGCCTGTTCTACTCCCCACTATGTCTCTGGTGAATCCTCTCACCACCATCCCCCCCACCACACACACACACCATACACACCTCTAGCCTGCTCCCCAGCTTGTATGCATAAATAAATAAATCTTTTTTAAAAAGATGCAGATGTCAGAAATTTAAATTCAAGTATAATTGTAATTTAAATTCTCTAAGCCTTTATTTTCTAGACTGTCAATTTGAGTCATACTGAAATGGTATAAAGACTTTTAACAGTTGCTATAATCAGATGTCAGCTTAATCTTAGTTAGGGTATTAAGATCTTTTCAGATCTTTTAGAAGCAGCTAAAATGGTACTTCCTTTATCTAGCTACTTATCAGATAGGCTGTTTATCCAGGTCTTGTTGAATAAACAAAATTTGCATAACAAAATTTCTCAGTCTGAAAAGTGCTTTATACTTCCGTTATCTTTTGTTAGGGGGTTAGGTTATGACAAGAAAAGTCTAGTAAACTCTTATTAGGCTTTTCCAGACCTTTGCCAAAGCAAGACATTTTCTCTTTTATTTGAATGTCCTCATATCCAGATTCCTTCTGGTACCTATCAATGCAGGTGTGTGCATCTGTACAATCAAAAGATTGAATAATGATATGAAGTCTCCTCTTAACCCTTGCTTTGTTTTAGATCAGTGCACAGACCAAGGCAGTGTAATCTGAATAATGTAGTTTTCTTTTTTGTCCCATCTGTTCCATCTGCAACTGTTTAAGTATACTTCCGGGTTCCTTTTTAAAATGCATATCCATTAACACAATGCACATCATTTATAGCCCTGAACCAAAGAAGTCTTTTAAAGGCAAGAATTTACAGGGTGGTGGTGATCACTTCCTAATGTCCATGCACATTTTCTCTAACTGTGTAGCTAATACCCACCTTCCTTGCTCTCTTTACACTTGAATTCTTTTGTATCTAGCTCTATGCTTGAAAACGTGCTAAGTTTTGCCATGGGTTTCTCCACACAAAGACCATTTGGGCTACAGGACATCTGACACTATGGCTATTGCTGCTAATCTAGTACTTCCTACAAAGGGACAGAGCTTGGTAAATGTAACTTCATGTAGCTTCATGTCATTTTCAGGTGAACCATAATTTGAAAGAAAGAGAAAATCAGAACAGCAAAAGGAACACAGATCTCCTTGGGCGCTGCCTTCTTTTAAATCTTGGGAACTCTGTAAAAGCTTTCCACTCAGAAGTTATTCTTGGGAAAGGATGCAGTAATGTCTACCCCCTCCCTAACATCATGTTCTATTCTTTCCTCAACACTCCTCTTTTGCCTCTATTCTTTTTGTCACTTTGTTTTTGTCCTTTATGAATTATTTTGCTTTCCTTGTCTTTAGTTTTGCTGTCCTCGCTTTCACTTTCAACACTACTTGACAGGGTCAGTGATTTATAAGCTTATTTTATATCATCCATATGAAGAAAACTGTTTTTTTTTTCCCCAGAGATATGTTAACTGATCTCTTTCTTCCTTTACCTTGACTCTTTGACCACAGATTTCCCTTCTGTCTAAACATCTTGCAAATTGCCAGCTGGAAAACTGTTACACATATAAAGATCTGTGTAGGAAAGAACAAAATTTAACTGTATACTCATCAGTTTTTTATTTCTCCTCATCTCAGAAAAACTCTCTGAAGTTAATGGGAACCCCAAGAATCTTAATGAGCTCTTGTGACAATGTGAAGTTATGCTATCTAATAAGACACCCATCTCTCCCTGGAGTCCACATTGGAAACTCCCTTCTCTGAGAACATTCTTTACCATTTTAAATAATGAATTGTTGCCTTTGGCTAAATTGATGTCATGAAACCTCAAATCTATGCTTAGAGTTCCTATAATACTTCAGAAGAAAAACTTATTTCCCAAAGAAGGATTAAGAAATAATTTCCATTTTTCTTAAAGGCTAATCTTATCTCTACCAAGACAGTCCCAATTTTAGACTGTGCCATATCCATAACATTATCTTTTCACAGTAATTTATTCACTCAGTAAATATATCTGCTGAACATTTACATTTGAAAGAATATTGAACACTAATTCTCTCAATTATTATACACACGAAATTATTATAGAGTATAATAAGGACTGTGGTATAAATTGCTCAGGGAATCCACAAGAAAGGTACCTAGAGGCCAGGTGGTAGGTAAAGCATGTGATCTGACTGAATAAATGTTATATTTAGGTCTTCCATAGCAATGAAGAGTGAAAAATGCCTGCTTTTTGCAAAAGAAATGCCATTGAAAGAGATAAACCGTATTAATGTGCTGATGCTTGCAAAGTTCTTTAAGTTTGAGATATTTGTTGAATGGATGAATGCAACCTATTATTTTAATTGTTCCGTTTAGTTTAAGAGCATAATCAAAAGTAATTTCGTCCTCTGCCTCATCCTGAGAATGCAACAAGCATTTAATTCTGGTATACATCGGTATGTTAGTGGCTTTTCAAAGTTGAGTATATAAACTGTTACAGTCAGATGTGTATTTTGACTTTAGGTAGAAGGAGTCAAAAGCAATCTAATTTGATTATTACCATTGTGCTTTAGGTGACTGGACACCACTTGATCAGAGGAGAGGAATTAAGTTGATTTGACAGCCCTCCAATTTTGCTTTTACTGTTATTGATTCATTGAATCGAGTCTTTTCTATTCAAGGCTTGCTCTTGAAAAAGGCAACGATGGGCATATGGAGCCTAATCACATTTCATTGTCCATTTTCTGTGGGTAATGATAAATTTCACTACCCAGATCAATTTTGGTCCAATTTCCTCTAATAGAATACAACCTAAAGAAGTCCATTAGATTCAAAGCAGTTTCCTTTACAAGATGCTTTAAAAGGGAGAAAATAAACTACAGGCATTTTGCTTTATGATTTTGGTTTAGATTTTATTTGAGGTAGACTAACAAAATAACCAGTGCTTAGGGTATTATGTAGGAGACTAAGGGGAAAAAATAACATTTCATGATTAATTATAGAAGTTGTTCCTAGAATCGTAAGTATTTAGAAATTCAAGAGATTTTAGAAATTCAAGAGATTTTTAGATACTGTTAGTCTCTTCATTCCTCAGACAAAAACAAGCTCAAATTCATGTGGGCCAGAGTATGAAGTATAAGCTGTTCTAAGACAACTTTATGTATTTTGCCAATTTATCAAACTGGATGCCTTATTTCTGCTTGATAGAAAGAATGGTATATATACATTTTTTTCCTGGAATATATGACCATATATATATATACATATATATATATATACACACACACACGTATATATATATATATATGACCACATATATATATGTTCATATATTAACTATAAGTTCTATATGCATACATATACATGCATAACTATATACATACATATATATGTATGTATATGTATGTAAAGGGAACTTATAGTTAATATTTCAGAGTTTATATTATTTCATCTCTTTATCCTTTCAATTAACAAATTAGAAACATAATTGCCTGCCAAAATGCACACTGGGTTATTTTAGAGGGTTAATAGTTTTCATGTTCCCAGGAACCAATTATGTTTGCAGGATTTGGAGATTGTGATGAACTGGACCCAGGCTGATACATGAAATTAAAATCTTTCTAACCTGTGTATCAGGAGAATTGTTTAAGTATTGAAGAATTAATGCTGGGAAATGAGTTTCATTAATGCATGTAATTCTAGTGCCATGGAAACATGGGGGGGGAATCAACAGAGGGTCATATGAAAGGAAAAACACCTATTGAGATATATTATTCATTTTGTTGATGTTTGTGTAAAAGAGAGAATTAGAAATTATTGAGAATTCTGAACATGATTTCGTGATCACAAATATTGAGTTAAAATGTAATTTTTTGTCAGAAAGTACATGTTATATTAAAATAATAAAGTTATTAAAGTTGTGGAGCTTTTTTAAAACCAGTAAAGATGAAAAAATCAAAAGAAGGAATAAGGGAAAAAGAAAGAAAAATGAGAAATTTGAGGTTGGAACTGAGGAAAAAGCAGCCTCCAAGAATTTCTAGAATTAAGATGAGATTTAGATTCAGTTAGCAGTAGTCTAGTCACTTGAACCATGAACTTCAGAATGTTACTGCTACAAAGATGATAATTAGCTTATTCAATCCTCAACAGCTTTTTACCTGCTCTTCTGCTTTGACCTTACTTGCCTCTACAGGAATAAACTCTGCTGTAATAACAAAGCATAGAAAAGATTCAGGTCATATGATAATCAGCCAAAAGACCAAACCGACTCCGAGTTTCTCTCAACCCTTTCTACTTCTGAAATAACATATAATGGGATACTATTTATATTTGTGTTGAAAATTCTCTAAGTGGACAATCATCAAAATTTATTGAAACTCAGGCAGCCTCACTGTGCAAGATTATGCAGGATTCTAAATAATGGACATGCAAGCTAAAATTATGCAGAAATCTTAATAGGAAAATAATGATTATTTTATGATCTTTAACATCTTTGATCAAACTATTAAAAATTATCTTACTGTTCATTTTAACTGAATGGGGACTTTTTAAAAATAATGAAACTATAGTTTACTAGTAACTTAAAATATGAGAAACATTAGTAATGTGTTTTATTTCCACATTAAAAAATCTCAAGAATAGTTTGGACAGGGGCCTCCTTGGTGGCACAACAAATTAAGCTCAGCGCTGTGAAACCATCAGTGGCTGCTGGCGGAGTTCGATGCCCAGCTGGGGAGATTCCCGCATGGCAGCAGACCTCTCCTGCCTCGCTCTCTGCTTCCCTCAGTAATGTATTTTGGTCTATCTGCCTGTTCTGCTCCCCACTCTGTCTCTGGTGAACCCTCTCACCGCCCCACACCTCTCGTCTGCACCCCAGCTTGTATGCAAATAAATCTATTTAAAAAAAAAGAAAAATAATTGTTGGGCCTCCCTGGTGGCGCAGCGGTTAAGCACTGTGCTGTGGAGCTGTTGGCAGCAGCGACGCAAGTTCGACTCCCAGCCGGGGAGATTCCCACATGGCTCGGCAGACCTCTCCTGCCTTGCCTGCTGTTCCCCTCAGCAGTGTATTTCCATCGATCTGCCTGTTCTGCTCCCCGCTCTGTCTCTGGTGAACCCTCTCACCGCCCCTGCCTCTGGCCTGTACCCCAGCTTGTATGCATAAATGAATCTTTAAAAAAAAAAAGGAAAAATAATTGTTTGGACAGCTCCTGTGTTCTTGCTGTATAAGTTTCACTTACGAAGCAGGCATCTTTTCTATGCTTTTGTTATATTCTGTTCTTAGCTTGGATCAACTTCAGCAATTTCTTCTTCATGCTTTTAGTATAATGAAATATCTGTGAGTATCCCTGTGAATCTTAGACTTCTATCACTGCCTCTGGGATAGCTTCATCATTTTCTTCACACCTTCTTTCCTCACTTATGTGAATTTTCCTCCACTAAATTCCTCTGACTACATATTAGCATCTTTCTGAGAGCAGCAGTGTCAGTGTTCACAAATATAGCTACTGCTTCTAAAACTCCACTTATATTCAATTTAAATTTCACTTTAGCATCATCACTTTCCAATTCTATACTACACTTTGACATTTATTTAAATTATACTTTACTGTGGTGAGAACACCTAACATGAGATCTACTCAACAATTTTAAGTGTGCAATGCAGTATTGTTTACTGTAGATATGTTATGCAGCAAATCTTTAGAAATGACTCATCTTGCATAAGTGAAACTTTATGCTCATGAAATAATAGTTCTCTTTTTTCCCTTCTCCCAAGTCATGATGAACACCATTTGATTCTTTGCTTCAATGAGTTTGATTATTTTAGATATCTTATATAAAATGGCTTTGTTTTTTTTCAGCATCCTAACCATCTCCTGGCATTCCCTCTTACCTGTAAGTTTTCCACTGAAAAGTCTGTGGATCATTTACAATGTGTTCCTTCATAGTTTATTCTTCTTTCTTCTGATGCTTTTACTATTCTGTCATGTCATTGCCTTCCAAAAATTCAGTTGTAACGACTCTTGGAATATGTCAGACTGGTATTAATTTATTTGCCACTGTTTGGGTCGCTTGGATCGGGACATCTGGTTTATTTCCAGGTTGAGATGATAATCAGCTTCTATTTCTTTAAGAAAATTTTCTATGTCCTTCTATATTTCTTTCCCCAAAGAGCTTTTACACTGTTTTTATTTTATTATTGTTATTTCTTCTTGTTTTTTTTAATATATATTTTTATTATTTTTATTGTTATTTATGTCTTTTACATTTTGTATTCCCCTTGGGTAGCCCACCACCAATTCACCCGTGATCCATCTCCATGGTCCCTTGTGTTCTTTTCTATTCAATTTTGTGCCCTTTTCCTTCCCTCCCTCCGCCTCCCTCCTCCCCCC
>PVIJ01005769.1:0-99874 GCA_004024925.1 Scalopus aquaticus | reverse complement strand
AACAATAAAAAAAAAAAAAAAAAATATTTAAACAAATAGCAGCTAAATTTTGTTTCAATTTTTTTTTAATATTTATTTTTGTGTAGAAGTACTGGGATATAGGCCAGAGGTACAGGAGTTGAGGGAAGGATTCACCAGAGACAGAATAGAGAGCAGGCCAGCCGGATTTAATGAAACACACTGCTAAGGGGAGCAGCAAGTGAGAGGAGAGGTCTGCAGTGCCATATGTAGGTTAGCTCCCTGCCAGTATCAAACTCAGGCCACAGTGGTTATAGCATGATAGTGCTGAAACTTAACCACTAGGCCACCAACAAGGCCCTGGCTTTTTAAAAATACGTGGGGTTGTGCAAGTACTAGTGAAGACATGGAAGTACAAAGAACAGAGAATGTATGCATCAGAGACCATAATGGTTTAATTTCAATAATGTGATTTAAAGGTAGTCTAGATTGAGTTTATGTCAATTTTAGTGCTGTTCCCTGTTGGAGATTTATCTTTTGTTTTCTTCATAGTAATTTGAGAGTTTCTGAGACTTTTTGTTCTATTAGAAAGGTAGCACTTGGACCCAGTGTCTCTAAATAGAATATGTCTCTAGGGTTCCCCACCAAAGGGCTGGGAGAGGCTTTAGTGTCTCTGTCCATCATAGAAATTATATGACACACCTGCTATACCATAGAAAATGAAACTTTTGAGATAAATATTTAATGCATTTTCATCTTCGTTCCAGTTCTCTCTCCTCTAAATATGCATTGGTAAAGAAATCTTTCAAGCAGAAAGGTGAGTCACCTTACAAAGCCGGACACTGCAAAGACAATTATTCTTCTTTACCACGCAGGTGATTTATTATGGATGAGAGATACATCAACCTCCCCCCATAACCAGACTCTGTGCTATTGATGCAAAGGGTTTTCTGTGACTGGTAAAATTAACTATGACCAAAATGATATTCTGTGAATGTGAGCAACTTTAATTTCCCATGCAAATATTTAAGTAATATAGGATACCTAGGATGAGTTCCCATAATATAGGATCTTAGAAACATGCTATTTGAAAATAATTTTTACCTTGCTAAAAATAATAACCAAATCATTTTATATTTATATGCACTAGCTCTGCCATGAAAATATTATAATTCTAGTTTTTCTATTATCTTGCCCAAAGTCATAAGCCAACTTTATATTTTGATCTCAAACCCAGGGACATCTTTATAGGTCTCAGGCTTTTTCTACTGTGTCTATCCTCCTATTAAATTATTTTAGATGGGAAATGTTAGGGACTTTTTTGGTCATGTTGTTGATGAATTTTTTTTTTTTTTAGAATGGCTGAATAGATTTTTATTTTTATTGTTTTTTTTATTTTACACGTGTGTGTGTGTGTGTGTGTGTGTGTGTGTGTGTGTATACTTATAAAACATCATTGTTCCTTTTTGTGCAATGCATGCTTTCTCCTTTTAGGTGTAGTCCCCATAAAATTCCCACCCCCAGTTCACCTGTGCATCATCACCATAGTCCTTTGTGTTCTTCCCTCCCCTGTTTTGATCCCTCTCCATCTCCCTTCCCTGCAGAGTGTCTCTGATTAATAGTTGCCTGTTAATTTTGTTTTTTTAATTTATCATAATTATTTTTTTCCCTGAGCCATTATTTGGTTCCCCTATATTCCTCCTATAAGTGAAACCAACCAATATTTTTCTTTTTCTGTCTGGCTTATTTCACTGAGCATATGCTCAGTTGCTGATGGATTCTTTGTATAGTCACTAGACTGCTGTTGGAATGTTTGATTAAAATGCCAATGGAGACGTTGGAAAATACAGATTTGTCTCTTTCAAACTCAAGATCTCTTCCATCTTATCTTGTTTCATCTCTTTTCTTTTCCCCTTCCTCCCCCACCACATCTCTTATGCTGTATATTCCATGATAGGTGCTTAATGAATATTAATTTATGATTATGCTTTAAAGTTTATTATCATCAATTTATTTTCATAAATGGTGGACTCCTTAAGAAGAGATTATATCAATTCAATATGAGAATTTGGTTTATTATAATGTAATTTAAAATGAGACAATAGAAGAGTTACAGTAAAAGCTTTCCCACTGTTTTAATTCTGATAGAGAAACGTGTCTTTATAGATTGTGGGTCTATTCAATGTGGGTCATTTACTGAATGCTTTCTACATGGCAGTGTCCCTCTAAGCATTTGATATGTGCTAACATTTCATGATTATTACAATGCTGTCAAGTAGATATTATCATAAACTCTATTTTCCAGATGAGGAAACGGCGGAATTAAGGTGTTAAATAAATGGTCACCAACAGAAGTCCCCAGTCAGATCCCAAGTTCTAACAACTAGACTGCTCTGCTGTCCTTTCATGAATATAATTTTGGAATTGGGAAGATATGGTTACTTAATTTATTCTTCCATTGTTTCAAATTATATTATTTGAATGTGTTGTGTTCCCAAAGCAAGGAACCTGATGTATATAGAATAAGTTGTTTTACCTAAGGAGAGCATACACCTAAGTATAGTCACACACATAAGTATTGTGAAGCCAAGCAAAATAGCTGATATAATGAAATTAACAAGAGAGCCATGAGAACATAAGAGAATATGGTCATCATTCTGAAAGAAGAATGTAGGCAAACTTGGAAGGCTTTGGAGGTGGGTGTGCTATGGTGACATACATCTGAAGAGGTTGAACTTACACCCCTGAATCATACACAGTGTTATGAGTCAACATCACCTCAACAACAACAACAACAAAAAAGAAAGTTCACTGCCAAGAGGCAAACAATGGCTACAATGGTTAGTGAGATAGAGGGAATATCAAGAAAAAATATGGATGGAGAAATGAAAATCCATAATGAATTTGAAAGCTACTGGAAAAACTAGCAGTGAATAAATGGAAGTAATTCTTCCAAGATTCATTGTGTCTAGTTCACTAGGGAGCTTTTTTAAAGCAGACAGATTCTAATTTCATGTCACAGAGAGTCTATTTCAACTGGTAAACATTGGGGTTTTTACATGTGTTTTTGTGTTATCTTAATGAAAATTTATTGCTATTTGTTAACTGTCAGATAATTGTTTTATGCTTCCTCTTTATTCTGGTGTATCTTTGGTGGCTTGCCAGGATTTTGTCCATTAATACATTCATAATAGACTCTTTTTTATATTTATTATTACTTGTATCTTTTACATTGTAATGTATTCCCCGTGGGTTACCCACCACTGATTCACCCGTGAACCATCACCACAGTTCCTTGTGCTCTCCTCTCCCCCATTTTGAACCCTATCTTCCCACTCCCTCGCTGAATATCTCTCTTATTTGGTATCTCTAGATTCCTGTTATAAGTGAAACCATTTGATATTTTTCTCTTTCTTTTTGTCTGATTTCGCTGAGTATGAGCCCTTCTAACTCCATCCATATTGCTGTGAATTGCATGTGTTTATCTTTTTTGAATACTGAATAGTATTCCATTGTGTATATGTACCACATCTTCTTGATCCAATTATCTACTTTTGGGCATCTGGGTTGTTTCCAAGCCTTAGCTATTGTAAACAGTGCTGCAATAAACATATGAGTGCATGTATCATTTTGGATTAGTGTTTTTGTGTCCTTTGGGTAGATTCCCAGAAGTGGTATTACTGGGTCATATGGAAGTTCCATTTTTAGCAGTTTGAGAAAAGGTAGGCAAAACAATACATGACATTCATTTTGGTAACATTTTTAAAGGCACATCCCCCAAAGCGAAGGAAGTGAAGGAAAAAATAAACAGCTGGAATTACATCAAAATAAAAAGCTTCTGTGCAGCAAAAGAGACGTTAACCAAAACAAACAGGCACCCCACTAATTGGGAGAAAATCTTTGCACACAATACAACTGATAAAGGACTCATAACAAAAATCTACAAGGATCTCACACAACTCAACAAAAACAAAGTCAACAATCCAATAAAAAAAATGGGCAGAAGAGCTAAAAAGGCACTTCTCCAAAGAAGAAAAGCAAATGGCCAACATATGTGTATAAAATATTCAACATCTCTTATAATCAGGGAAATGCAAATCAAAACCACAATGAGATACCACCTCATACCAGTGAGAATGGCACAAATTAAAAAAAAAAAAAAAAAAAAAAAAAAAAAAAAAAAAAAACAGGCAACAAAAATTGCTGGCGAGGATGTGGAGGAAAAGGAACTCTCCTACTGCTGGTGGGAATGCAAACTGTTCCAACCACTATGGAAAGCCAAATGGTGGTTCCTCAAACGGCTAAAAATGGAACTTCCATAATAGACTCTTAAGACTCACCTGGCTTAATACTTTAGAAATAGAAGGTGGAAAAAGTATTTTAAGTTAAGCATAAATATATTTACAAGTCATTGTGATTCTTATACCCAGCACCTTGAAAATATATTACCTAGATCTTTACCTTTCATCTTGTTGATATGTATTTCTACATGTTGTTGATATATCTTTCTAAATAACTTCAGTTATATATTTATTTAAACAATGTTCTTTATCACACAATTTAGAAGACAAGGAAAACATACAATCTCAAAGGAAAACTGAGAATGCAAATTATGCATAATGTAGTACATTTATCTGCATATCTATGCACAAATAAGTGTTCATTAGAAGACAGGTAGGGTTTCCCTGACCCAGGTCTTTTACTTTATGGTTTGTTCTCTTATCACATATCTCTAGTTTGAGAACTTACCTTAGCTACTTCTTATTGGGCCTCTCCAGACTATTCTTCTTACCATCTGCTTTGCAAAACAGGGCAACATCTGTTCTCCTTTAGCAAATCCTTTTCCCAGCATTGATGCCTCTTAAAACCTCCATGTATTATAAATGAACACACAATCACACAGTGGCACAGGTTCTGTGTGTGTGTGTGTGTGTGTGTGTGTGTGTGTATGTGTGTGTGTGTGCCTGGTATATGTGTATATGTGTAAATGATAATTTACCTGCTTAGGGTACCTTTTGCATCTTATACTCGACTTCTTGAGGTAGAATTGCTCATCACCACTTTGTTACTCTACTGTCTTTCTGCCATCATCCCTGTCTCCTAAGGAAAAATTGCTGTGTGATGTAGAGTCAAACTAAGCTCAGTTGTAGTCCTGCTTATAATCTACATAATCACAAAGAAATCTCAAGTCGTACATATCTTTGTACAACTTGAGGCATTTCCTCTTAGAGGAATAAGGATGGTTATTCTAATAACTGCAATAGTAGATATATTAGTTCTATGACTGATATTGTACTAAGGGTTTTGCCTTCACTAATCCATTTTTTTTTACTTTTTTTGAGATAACACTGGTTTGTAACCCAGTATATGATTCAGAGGCATAACATCACACTTCCTCAAGTTCTTGTCACCATCCCATTATTGAATCTATCCTCACAACATCTGTTTGCGAGAAGAAATGTTAAACCCATTTACAGATGAGAAGACAGAGTCTCATAGCAGTCATGTATCAAGATTTATAGAAGTAGAAAATAACAGCCAATAACAATGCCAGTATTTGACACATTAGGCAGGATCCATTTTACTGAAAGAGAACGAGAGAGAGAAAGGGAGAGAGAGAAAGGAGAGAGAGAGGGAGAGAGAGAGGGAAAAGGAGAGAGCTGGAGGAAGGGGGAGGAGGGAGGAGAGAAGGAGAGAGAGAGGGGGAGAGAGAGAGAGAGATGTTTAGCTGCTATTTAGTATAAGGAGCAACTGCAATGGATATGGTCCATCTTTGTCTAGGTGCTAAAGATAAAATGATCAGCAAAAAATAGGCATTTTTTTATTATTTATATATTTTACATCGTTGTTAATATTTTTTTTTTACAGTGTTTGCTTTCTTTTCTCAGGTGCAGTCCCCTTAGAGTTTCCACCACCAATTCACCTGTGCACCAGCACCATAGTCACTTGTGCTTTTCCCGCCCTCGTTTTGATCCTTCCCCCTTCCCTGCAGAATGTCTCTGATTTATAGTTGTTCATTTTTGTTTTGTTTTGTTGTTATTATTTTTCCCTGCTCCCTTGTTTGGTTCCCCTATATTCCTCCTGTAAATGAAACCATTGATATTTATGAAACTTAGTCTTATTGGCAGGTTTTTGTAATACTTTTATTCATAGAAGGTAATCAACAAAATATCTGTTGATTGAATAACTCTAAGAAACAAAGTACCCATGGTGTCTGATGATTAATAGGCCTTCAACAGTTAGTTTTTTTAAATCAATTTAATATTTAACTCAAAATAATGTACAAAGCCAAGTAATTTTGACAATGGGAAAGAATAAGCAACATTGCATTTCACTTTAATCTCAGATTAAGGCATAATTATGTTCTTTATGATTTAGTTCTGCTTTCCCTCCATTCCCTACCATATCACACATGCACAATAGACTTTAGAATCCAAGGAAGAGTTCACTCATTTTAATGGTGACAACATATGGACATTATATCTAATAAAGAGTCTTTAAAGACTTATAATGAAGATGTGAGTTTTCTTCAACTACCTGAGTAATTCGTGCCACCAGATGTCACTACAGATTAAGCAAAGTGAAAGGGTTCCCTCTCTAACAGGCTTTTGATGTGTTAGGCAAGTACAAGAGGATGTTAATTTTTTTTTTAAAGTGATAATAATATGATACTTGCTTTCACATTTTTTTCTCCCTTCCTTTCCTCCAAATATGTCTGGAAGAATGAAGTAAAGAATGCCTATGTGGCATGCATTGTCAAATTTTATGTAACTTTTGCCTTCTAATGAAAATAATATACGCTATAGTTCAGTGGAGCATACTTTTTGTTTCAGCAATTTATTAGATTGTGAGCAATATTTTTCAAGCTCCATTTTTCTCTGACTTCATAAAAGAAGACTGTCCTAGCTCACTTATATTAATGACCCTTTACACAACTACCTTGCTTGTAAGGGGTGCAGCTCAGGCTGAGTATGTTTCCATTATAATGGCCACCTATAAATGGGTAGTTAATCATGAAGAAAATTCATTAGCTGAATGTCACCAGAAACCTATGTTGTGTGGCAAATGAACAGAGAACAGCCAGTTTGAGTTTTAATTTCTGCAATGAACTCTTGTTGTAAAACTCCTTTCTTCCATATGAAGTTGGGCAGAGAATTAACTGCATGACAAATGACTGGTGAAACCTGATGAGAGAGCCTGATTAGAAGAGAGTATGTTATTTCTGTAGAAATTTCCATTGGAAACTTCCTCAGTGGAATAAGTTATTTTCTTACAAACCCCAAATTTTGTATATTAAGTCATGAATAACTAAGGAAACTGAAGCAGGTGTAATCTTTGAGCAAGACACAAATTTAGATCTGTATCAATCAGAATTATTTTGTAAATCAACCTTAGTAAAATATTATTAATAGAATACTGGTGATATCACATTTTGATTCACTATTCCTTCAATAAAAGGTTATTGAGAGCCTACTTTGCACAAGTGACTTTTAGGTCCTAACGATGCACTGATGTATAGAACTAAAACAACCAACCCTTGTGAAGTTTGTCTTCTCTTATAGGGATGGAAGGATACAAAGTTGTGAAGAGAGAAAATAAGCATTTTAGCAATGACCAATTGCCACATGTTGTATAAAAAAATCAATAGTAGCGAGAATAACTAGAAAATGATGGGGAATGAGGAAAGAAGACGACCATAACAGGTTTCAAGCATTGGGAAGAGAAATGTAAAGGTTTCAAATTTACAATATTTACCTCCTTGCTAAGAAAGATATTGACTCCCTATTTCATTACCAATTTGCAAATTCTCAGTGAAAAATATTAGCCCAGTTACTTATGATGAGAGCAATTAACTCTGCCTAATTAGACAAGGTTAAAGTTAGCAAATGACTTCAATTAGATACCCATGGTTGAAGTGGGAGGTAGGAGGAGTTCTCATAAGAAGAGGGAAGCTGGAGGGCAGATGAAAAAAGCAGGTATCTACTGAAAGATTAAATGAATAGTTCACTGGATATTTTGGTATAACTGGCATTTACATACCTTACTAGTGATGGAATGAACTTGTGCAACCCTTTTTGAAAGTAATTTGGCAAATAATTTCAAGAGTCACAGAAATGTCCATGCCTTTTTGACCTATCAATGCATTCTGCTAATGCATACTATGAATTAATTTTGAAGGAAAAATATGTATGCATGAAGATGCCTATTAATATGTCATTTTAATGGAGAAAAATAAGAAGGAGCCTGAGTATTCTATGATATTTTGAGAAGTTATAAATTTATGGTACATCAATCCACATGATGAAATAATAAGAACTCATAACAGGCAAAAATTTAAGAGAGGTATGAAACATAATGGACAATAAAATATTTTTTAAATGAAAGTACAGTTTGAAGAGAGCTGTGGTTTCATTATTTTGTGTTAAATATATGTAACCACATGGGAAAAAATCAAAAGGAAACCTAGAAAAAGAGGGGTTAGTTAATTAAATATATTTAATAAACATCCTGAATACCTGCTATATTTTGCAAGATTGAAAGGTACAAAAATGAATAAGTCATAGCTGTCCTATCAAGCATTTATCTATAGGAAATCACTGTATGAACTATAGGAGGGGTGACCTTAGTTCTGTGGAAAGCTAACAAGTTTGTGAAGAATGGAATGAAACAGACAGTATTTATTAAGCATCTATTTTATGTTAGGCCCGTTCTAGGAATTTTTATTTGCAAAAATCCTTAGTTTTTTATGAAAAACATAAAATTTTTATATCACCATGCCTGATTATTTGTGGACGAACTGAAACTCTGATTCTTTAAATAATTTCATTATAGTTATTGTTGTATTTAGTAGGAAACCCATAATTTAATCATCTGGTTTTATATTACCAACCTGAAATCTACTTTCTTCTAGGAAATACAATAGGGAGTAGAAAATTAGGGCAATGAGGGTTTCCTCACAAAGGCCTCACAGAGGAAATGGATATTGCATTGATTATTAAATGCAGAGTGAGAAACTCTTAGCAGATTGTTTCAAGCTTTTTAAGCTGTATATGCAAAGGAACTGGACCTAAAGTGACTCCATGTGTTCTGTGCATGGACCTCATAGAGCAGGTAGAGGTAGGAGCCATGCTCGGCAAGGGGCAGGGACTAAGACCAAGACATTTGATTGAGGGAAAAGGGCAAAATGTGAATGTTCTATTTTTTTATTATTTTTAAGATTATTTATGCATACAAGAGCTGGGTGTAGGCCAGAGGTGTTGGGGGGAAGGTGAGAGGATTCATCAGAGACAGAGTGAGAAGCAAAACAGGTGGATATCCTGAAATACACTGCTGACAGGGGAGCAGTGTCTGCTGCATCATGTGGGTCAGCTTCCTTCCCTGGAGGTGGAACTTGTGTTGCAGTGGCTGTGGATAGCTTCATAGTACTGAGACTTAACCGCTTGTTCCATCAGGGAGCCCCTGTTCTGTGGGTCTTAATAAGAAATTTAAGGACCTCCCTGGTGGTCCAACAGGTTAAAAGCAGGGCTATGGAGCTGTCTGCAGCTGCAGTGTGAGTTGGATGCCTGGCAGGGGAGAATTCTACCTGGTGCAGCAGACCTCTCCTGCCTCGCCAGCTGCAGCTCTCAGCAGTGTATTTCCGTCGATCTGCCTGTTCTACTCCCCGCTCTGTCTCTGGTGAACCCTCTCACTGCCCCACACCTCTGGCCTGCACCCCAGCTTGTATGTATAAATAAGTCTTTAAAAATAATAAGAAATTTAAACTTGATATTTAGATGATGGAAATCCTGAAGATTTTTTTCAAATTTATAAAGGTACACCATCGTACCTTTTCTTTCTGTATCTTTCCTAATTGCAGAGGCTGGATGGAGACAGACACAAAAACAAAAACATCACCGATGCCTCGAGCATAGTCTTGCCAAATGATATCATTGCTATTCCTGACAAAATCATAGAAATTAGCCCCATAACAAATTGGAATCAGTTCTTTTGTGTCTCTAGCAATGCAGTATTTTCCTCTGTTCAGTTATATCTCTTGGCTGAATAGGATTTGCTTATCAATATCGCTGCTTTTTATTGTAGGTGCTTTCCTTGTTTTAAGTTCACTATCATCAAAAACATTGGTATGAAAACAGAATCTTTGTTTAAAATTTTATTAGCCATTTTGATAAACAAAATATTTTTTCATTTCCAAGGTTTTAGACACAGCCTATGAGCTTCTCATTCACAAATGGAGTAATTAGTGAGAAGCCTTTTTATAAAGTATGTACTTTTATCACTGTTTTACACATGCTGTGGCACTCAGTCACAAGGTGTGTGTGTGTGTGTGTGTGTGTGTGTATGTGTGTGTGTGTGTGTGTGTGTGTGTTCTCATTAAGGATAACCTACATTTTCAACAGATAAATATTTCATGCAAATTTCCTTGGTTATAAAGAAAGAATCAAAGGAAAACAAACCAAATAATTTGTAATATGAATAGAACTGAGTTATAGAGTAAGCTTTTTCTAGGTTGTCTATGATATTAAGTTGTCACTTTTCCTGAGACTTATCTAGAAATTTATCACAATAGCAGTGTTTATAGCCTCCCCAAATTTCAAATTGAAATAAAATAAAATAAAGGCTTAAGACATTTTTTATTTTTTTTAAAGATTGATTTATTTATACATACAAGCTGGGGTACAGACCAGAGGTGTGGGGCGGCAAGAGGGTTCACCAGAGACAGAGTGGGGAGCAGAACAGGCAGATCAGAAATACACTGCTGAGGAGAGCAGCGGGCGAGGCAGCAGAGGTCTGCCACACCATGTGGGTATCTCCCCGGCCGGGCATCGAACTCGCATCGCCGCTGCTGACAGCTCCACAGCGCAGCGCTTAACCGCTGCACCACCAGGGAGGCCCCAAGGCTTAAGACTTAAAAATAAAAACCTTAAACATGATAATGGCTGAATTATTTTCTTGCGAAAGTTATTACTAAAAAAGTAAGGATAATGACACACATTTGTGTCTCCTCAATTTTAAAAATAATTTGAAGATTGATTGAAAGAGATATGAACAGATATTACATATAGCACTAGCATTTGTTGAAAATATTTTCTGTAAATATTGAATAGAAAAAGTGAATTTGATTAAAACAATAATTTAACTATCATAAAATTTAAATATCTACATGAATAGAGCAAGACATATATGGGATAGAGTTTTCATGCTGAAATAAATTTGATGTTTTAAGTTTATTCTTATTTTAATTAAAAAATAAAATAACTATAGAGTAAGAGGGTATTCCCAGAAATTTCTCCTATATCTGTATCTCAACATAGGCAAACACACTGAATTTTTAGAATTAAAAGTATAAATTAAGGAAATAGGGGAAACAAGGTTGCTTAGTGATGCATTAATATAGAAAAGATTAAACTTCTGAATTATATTTTATCTTAATGAAATAAATACCCTCTATAGTCTTTATAGGTAGATAGATCTTAGTTCAAATTCAATGTATTCCACATACCAGATGTGTGACCTTGAGTATTTTGTTTAATATCTCTAAAACTCAAAAGGCATACTGCAAATATAAATACTAAATATAAATATAAATACTAAAAGCATAGTATGTGTTGAATGACTCATTGGATTTCTCTGCAATTTTAGTTTCTTTTTAAACCCTAATATTACATTAAAGTTCAAATTCTGTCTTTTTGTAACTTTAACAGATTCATTCCGGAATCTAAGATCTTAACTTCCCTGGTAATATCAGTTAGTCTCTTTGAGCTACTTGAAGCTAGGAAGTGTATCTTATTCATTTCAATTTCTCTAACTTCCACAAAATGACAAAACATAATAGATGCCAACAAAGGGAAATATTGGAAACTGCATTTTCTTAGTATGTCTGTATCAATCAGCATAGGATAGGCTCTGCTGTAGTGACTAACTTAAATCTTTATGACTTTCATGTATTGAGATTGATTTCTTGCTCATGCAAATTTCAGGGCAGACTGAGTGATTCTCAGAACTGACTCTCCTCCAGCAACTCAGATAACTTAGCACTTTCAACCTGGGACACTACTGTTTTTTTTTTCACTTGGTGGTTGAAGTGGGATGGAGAAATAACTGTTTTACAAACTACATCTAAAAGTAGATTAAAGCACATCGGCAACTTGTTGTATTGACCAGATTTAATCATGTTTTAAAAATGAGCAAATGAAGTTGAGAAATGTAGCTTTTCGGTTAACCCTGGAACAGTAAGTCATACAGTGAGCATACAGCAAAATTTCTGTCACAGTTTATGTGAAATCATACACTCTCCTTTATAACTTTGCTGTCAGTTGATTAGTCTGTTAATTTGATTCTCTCTGTTAATATCAGCACAATGCTTTTTTAGATTTTGTAGTAAATTTATTTCACATAGCTAATCAAGTTACATTTCTTCTTCTTTGATGGTGTACTTGGTACAGATATCCAAACATAGTATTTATCTTTTCTGAGCACAAATGAATTGCATAGGAAATTTTCTGCAAAATATAGCTTTAAATATTTAATAGTCCATCACATGGAGAAAATTAGTTATTCTGTGTGACATCATATGGAAGTAATATCAGAAGATGTTTGAAGAAGGTAGATTTCGTCTCAATCTAACAAAAAAAAAACTCTCAAATGTTTGTTAATAGGATCATTGTGACTTCTCAGTCTATGGATATATTTTAATAGTACCTAACAGCAGGATACATTGGGAAGAGAATCTTTGGAATAAGATCGTTCTGGGATGAAGTTCCATCAGTTACTAACAGCTTGTTACTGATAATGTGGCTTAGGCAAGTTAGTTAATTTATTGAATTTCTGATTCTTCATATATTTAATACAAGCAAAAGTTGATAGAAATTGAATCAAACAATAGTCAATTCAAGAGGAGAAGCAATTTGTGGAGGATGTTAAATAGTTCACAGAATCACAGAAACCTAGGAAAACCAAATTAAGGACCCAGGCATAAGTCAAGATGAAGTACGCATAGAATCACAGCCCAAATCATGTTCTGTACTGATGCCACCAGGTACTTATTGCATGGGGCGTATGACAACACTCTTGATCCTTTCTCTGGAAACTTGTTAGCAATGTCACTGAAATGATATATATATTTTTTAATTTAATATGGAACAAAATGATCTCTCTACAACAATAGAAAATAATTTATTTCATAGATACAGAAATGTACATGTGACAAGACCAAATAAAATCTTAATAAAAACTCACACAGCTATGGATAGATAAGAACTTTATGAACTTTCTAAAGGATACTTAAAAAAATCTATGGTTAATTTTATATCTAATGATAAAACACTTAATACCTTTCCCCTGAAATAATAAACTAAATAATGATTTGGTATACTGAGGGTTTTAGTTAATACAAAGGGGCAAGGAAATGAAGTAAAAGAGATATAATTAGAAGAGAAAAAGGTAAGATGGTTCTTATTTATAGACCACATGATGTATAAAAATCCAATACACTCTACAAAAGAGCCCTCTTGAGCTAATAAGTGAGTTTAGAACATTTCAGGATAAAAATGATTCATATACAAAATAATCACATTTCTACTAGCAATACAAAATACAAAAAATTTAAATTTAAAAAGCAATACTACATGCAATAGCATTAATAACACTGGTCAACAAACTTTTATAAAAGTTTTGTTACTGAAATAAATTAATCATTTCCTATCAATTTGTATGTGCTCATCATGAATATGACAGGGCTTTCTGTAGTGCACTGCTGACATCAGCTTACTTCAGCAGTCGCCTGGCAGTAGTATTGCATTGCATCAGAAAATGATGCAATCAACTCTGGATGATGTGTGCATGATGGTATTATGCAATGCGATGCAATATTACATCATTCTAGGCTGATTTAGGATGTTGTTGCAGTCCTACTGGATAAATTTACACAGTGAAACATATAAAATGAATTATATGAAATATCTTCAAAACAAGAGCTAATTAAAATTTTTCAATGTTGTATTCATGTTCAGCACACCAAGATACTACAGATTAGGGCCTTTTTAAGTCAGTAACAATCTCAATGTTGACCAGTGTAATATGAAAAACTTAGATGTTTGACAAGAGAAATAAAAAGTGTGTATTCTCAAAGTTGCAAACTACAATGCATCAATTACTCGGAAGAAACTAAAATTGAATAAGTCATTGGGAAACAATGGACAGGTTTGGAATACTCAGTAATTTTCTGAGTTGCATTTACTGCAAATGACTCTCAAATTTTAACACAATCATTCTACATCTCACCCAGATAGTTTCATATAAATAACAAAAAAAAAAAAACCCTCTAAATTCCATATGGAAATTCAAAGAACCAAGTCTAACTTTAAATAAAACAAGTTGGAGGACTAATGCTACCAGAGTTACAAACATTATAACTAGACAGTAATTAAAAGAGTTTATAATGACATTGATTTGATAGTCATTTATATATTAATATAAGTAAGTCAGTTATACAGAACAGAGTCCAAAAATAGATTAATGCATGTGAAACTTATTTATTTTTTTAAAGATTTATTTATTTATGCGTACAAGCTGAGGTACAGGACAGATGCGTGGGGCAGCGAGAGGGTTCACTAGAGACAGAATGGGGAGAAGAACAGATAGATGGATGGAAATACACTGCTGAGGGGAGCAGCAGGCGAGGCAGGAGAGATCTAACGCGCCACGTGGGAATCTCCCCGGCCAGGTGTCAAACTCACGTGGCCGCTTCCAACAGCTCCATAGCGCAGCGCTTAACCTCTGAGCCACCAGGGAGGGCCGGAACTTATTTTTTTGAACAATTAGTTCTTAATTTGTAAAGACAAAAACAAAAATATTTTATTCTATAAAAGACTCCTAGACTTAAATGTGAAAATTATTACAAGTTTAGGATATAACAGAGATTATTTATGAAGTGTTGTTAGACAAACTTTTCTTACAGTAATGAAAGTATGATCTATAAAGAGATAGATTTATAAATTGTAATTCATCAAAAGTGAATACTCTAAGGTTTCAAAAGATGTTAATAGAATGAAAAAGATCAACCAAAAACTGGAAGAAATAAAATTGCAAATCATACATCTGATAAGAATTGTCCAGAATATAAAACAAGCCCTCAAAACACAATATAAACCAAACAGCCCAATAAAAATACTTGGGCAAACATGACATTAAGGAATTATATGGAAGGCAAATGACAAGATGAAAATATGTTCAACATAGTCATTAGTGCAATGCAATTTTCTTCTATTAGAGATGGCTATATTTTAAAATATAAATGGATATTATAAATTAGTAAGCTATCTTTTAAGAAAAACTTCTTAAAAAATAAACACACACATAACATGTGATTCAGCAATTCTACCTTTGACAAATTTAAAATGAAACACACAGTTGGCCCTTATCTGTAGATTCCACCTTCT
Organism: Scalopus aquaticus; assembly: GCA_004024925.1. Lineage (NCBI taxonomy): Eukaryota > Metazoa > Chordata > Mammalia > Eulipotyphla > Talpidae > Scalopus > Scalopus aquaticus. The sequence continues at coordinate 84,479 of PVIJ01005769.1, read as the reverse complement.
GCACTTCCACCTTCTGCAATTCAGGGATGAAAAAATACACATTCATGGGCTTCCCTCTTAGCCTAGGGGTTAAGTCTCAGCACTATCACCACAATGGATTGGTTTGATCCCCAGCCAAGGAGCTAATCCACATGACACAGTAGACCTCTCCTGTCTCGCCCACTGTTCCCCCCAGCAGTGTATCTCAGTAGATCCACCTGCTCTGCCCCCCACTCTGTTTCTGGTGAATCCTCTACCCTGCCCACCCCCCACACACCTCTGGCCTATACCCCAGTTTGTCCATGCATAAATAAATCTTTAAATGAGAAAAATAAACATTTGAACTTAGGCCAAATCTGGTTGCCTCTATACTGAACATGTACAAATATATCCCCCCCCATAATTATTCCCTAAACAATATGTTACAGCAACTTTTAAAATACCATCTATATTGTATTATGTAGACAGGGATGTAGAGATAAGGGATACTGGGGGATATGTACAGGTCATATACAAATATTAAGCTATTTTTTAGTAAGGGTCTTGAACTTCCTCAGATTTTGCTGTCTGTGAGAGTGAGGGTTCTGGAACCAATCTCATGAGGATATCAAGAGACAACTGTCTCTGTGTAATTTATACTGATATTTATCATCGATAACAACAATAGTCAATAATCAGGAATGGACTTAGCAGTCCATAACCTTAACCACTGAGCCATAAAGTCAGGAATCGTCCATCGGTAACTTAATGAGTAAGCAAACTGTCGCACATCCACACACACAGTGGAGAACTGATTGGAACAAGATAAATGAACTGATTCTCCATGCTACTCTATGGAAGAACCTCAAAATAATTGTGTTGACTGAGAGAAACCAGTCAAAAAATTTATAATTTGCTCTTTATGTAGAATTCTAGAAAATGTAAAACACACTAGATTTAGTGATATAAATCAGATCAGGTTGACAGAGGAATAGAGGGGAACTGGACAGGTGAAAGGTCATGTTACAAACTGACATGAGGGAAATTTGAATGCAATCTTCATTATATATGGTTTCCTATAGATAGCAAAACATCAAATTATACACTTTAAAAAACTGTTCAGTTTACTATATGTCAATTATACCTCAATAAAGCTGTTAAAATTTAGGGAAAAAAAGAAGAAGAAAGCAAAGCTTCCTAATAATCAGAATTGAGTTAATGTCCATGGAGGATCAAGAAAATATCATATGCTTAGTTCACCAAGTGGCTCAGAGAATTAGTGCTTAGTTCAGCAAGAGGCTTAAAGGATGGACAAAGAAGATCAAGGAAGGCTTAGCTGAACTGCATCTTAAAGGACAAGAAGCAGGTGAATTCATAAGGGAAGTGATCCGATAAAGTGCCTTTATGTGCAAAGGCATGAGAGATGTGAGGAGTGTGGTTGTTTGCAAAACTACAAGTTATGTCTGTCATCAGTCCCTGAATGTTGTCTTTGCTCGCCAGCCCATTTTCTGCTTTCTGTTAACACTACATTGGGTCTTAAGCTTTGCATTTTGAAGTCCAAGATTTCCTTAGAAGGTATGTGGGATTGTGGAGAAGATAGTCTTCTCAACAAGAGTGGGTCCCCTTCACCAGACTATGTATTAAGTTCCTGCAAAAAATTCATTAGGAAAGATTTCTACAACTAAAACAAAGGAATGCCTTGCTATTTTGGCTAATATAAAAATGCTCTTGACTTTCATAGAAGTCCTGTTTCCTTGTTTCTGTTTTGTTCACTTTTCCCATAATATAAGAAGAGGTCTTTCCCTTCCATGTATTCTGTCTAAATCTATGAAATTCAAAGCCATGACAGTGAAGTCTTCACAGATTCCTGCAGCTAAAACTATTTCTGCCTCCTTGAAAACACTCAACTCTTTATTTAGAAAGTCTGTGATGCCAGGTATGTATCTGAGAAAGTGATCATTCATTTGATTCTCACAGCATTGCTTTGAATCAGGCAACATGATCTCTGCTATGCTGATAAAAGGTTGGAGGCTCTTAGAATTTCCAAACTTCACAAAATTGGTAAGAGATGGAAATAAAATATGATCCAGTGTTTTTGACTCTGAGCCCAATTCAAATCTCTAGAAACACTACTGTTAAATTCAAGGATCATACCTATGTAGTCCTATTCAGCAATGTTTTTACAATATAGCAGACCTACTTTTTTTTACTGGAATTAATAGTGATATATATTTTGAGTTTTGTAAGTTTTTGCATTGAATTAACATTGCTTTACAGCACTGAATATGATTAAGATGTATATGTTCACCCTTTCTCAGATGTATACTGTCACACATCACCTACCATCAAAGCACTTACAATCCTCTATCAAAATCCATTGAATGTTACACCTTTTTTTCTTTAAAGATTTATTTATTTATGCATACAAGAGCTGGGATGTAGGACAGAGGTGTGGGGTGATGAGAAGATTCACCAGAGACAAAGTGGGGAGCAGAACAGGCAGACTGACTGAAGTACACTGCTGAGGGGAGCAGCGGGCAAGACAGGACAGGTCTGCTGTGCCATGTGGGAAGCTCCCTGGCTGGGTATCAAACTTGTGCTGCAGTAGCTGCTGATAACTTCATAGTGCTGAGACTTAACCCCTGGAGCCACCAGGGGGGGCCCTGAATGTTCCACCTTTCTCTCCTAACCCCTTCCTTCCATCTCGTAATGATTCAAATAAGTATTTTACAATTTTCAGGTAAATGGTTTGGAGTGGAATTACTGGATCATATGGTAGATTTATTTGTAATGTTTTGAGAAACCTCCATAATGTTTTCCATATGGCCTGAATCAATCAATATTCTCTTAAACAGTAAAGGAAAGAAGGTTTCGCTTTCTTCATATCCTCTCAGCCCTTGTTTACAACTTTTTCTTTGATGGGAACCATACTCACAGTTGTGATATGAAATCTTATTATGGTTTTGATTTGGATTTCCTGATGATAACTGATGATGAGATATTTTTTTCCCATGCCATCCATCCATCTTCTTTGGAGAAGTGTCTAATTATCTATTTTGCAGATTTTTTTTTTGATTGGGTTATTTTATCTTGAGTTGTATGAGGCTTTTGCAGATCTTGGGTATCAGCCCCATGCAGAATGTATGGTGTGAAAATATTTTCTTCCATTCAGTACACTGTCTTTTCATTTCAATGATAGTTTCTTTTGTCATACAGATTATCTTTAGTTTGATGTAGTCCCATTTATTTTTCATTTTGTTTCCCTGGCCACTGGATTTGAGTCCATAAAGGCATCAATCTGTAAAACCAATGTCTAAGAGTGTTTTTGCCTATGTTGTCTTCTATGCATTTTATGGTTCCAGGTTTTACATCAAAGTCTTGAAATCATTTTGAGTTAATTTTTGTGCATGATATAAAATAAGAATTGTATCAAACATATTATCTTATAATTTTATCAAATTAGCAATAAACTACAAAGAGAAAATGGATAAAACCTTAAATATATGGAGACTAAGCAACATGTTACTGAATGATTATTGTGTTAATAAGGAAATTGATAGAGAAATTAAAAGATACCTTTATCAATGAAAGTGAAGATATGAGATACGTGAAACTATGGGACACAATAAAATCAATACAGAGAGAAGTACAAAGTAATACAAGCTTACATCATGAAACAATAAAAATCTCAAATACACAATCTAACCTTGAATCTTAAAATCTCTAGAAAATGAAGTAAAAACAAAATATAATAGAAGAAAGGAAATAATAAAAATTAGAGCTAGAAATAAATGAAATTGAAACCAAAAGACATTTCAATGAAGCCAAAATTCTGAAAAAAAACAAGCAAGACTGGCAGAACACAGCTCTCCTGCATACTTATGGTTATGAAGGCGTGTGTCTTTTTCTTTGTGGTTTTTGTAATAAACCTTTTAAAATATAAAACAAAAAGAAAAAGAATAAGCAAAATAGATGAACATTAGTCTAGGTTCAATGACAAAAAAAGAAGTAAAATTTTAAAATTATAATAAAAAATGAAAGGAGAAATTACAACAGACATTTCAGAAAAACAGATGACCACACAAGACTACTATGAACATCTTTATTGCCATAAATTTGATTACCTAGAAGAGGTAGACTAATTTTTAGAAACATACAAACCTTCAAAGACTCAATCAGAAAGAAATAGAAAACCTGAATTGACCAATTAAAAACAAGGGAATTGAAATAGTGATAAAAAGTGTCACAAAAAGCAGATGTCTACAGCCCGTTTCACTAGTAAGTTCTAAGAGATTTTAATAGATGAACTAATACCTATCCTTCTCAAACTCTTCCAAAAATTGAAATTTTCATTGCATGACTGCCAGTTACAGAGAATTTGTTGTGTACCAGTTGAGTTACTTGGCACTCAGTATATTTTTTTCAGTTAATCATCACAATTAGATAATGAAAGTAATTATAGTATTTTTAATTTTAGCAGTAGTAATGGGTTATCTGAAGACTGCCAAAAAAAAAAAAATCACTTGCTTTGATTATAAAGCCAGAATTTGAGCATCTAATGTCAGTAATGTATTTTTCTATATATTTTATGATTCAGGTGTTACATTTCAAATATTTAATTCATTTTGAATTAACTTTTATGGATAGTGTTAGATAGTAGTCTAGGTCCACCATTTTGCATGTAACTATCCAATTTTTTCACACCATTTACTGAAGTGATTTTCTTTATTCCATTGTTTGTTCTTGGCTCCTTTGTCATAAATTAGTTGTCCATATAGGTGTGGTTTATTTATAAGCTTTCAATTATCTTCCATAAATTGGGTTCACTTTTCCTACTCCATGAAATTATTGTGCTGAGTAAATAATAACTGAACATACTTTTCCTTTAACATCTAAATATCCTTTCCAAGTAAATAGGAAACAATGCATGTTTTTTTTTTTTAATTTTTTCACAAGTTTAGACAGAAGAGTCTTCTTAGAGTTCATATATTATCTTTTCACCTGATTTTTTTTTTGCCCATTCTATTGGCAGTTTTGCTTCACACCCTGAACACAAAAAGATATTTTGGCTGAAATAGTATGACACTGTCAACCTTGAAATAAGCTTTCAAAGCCTTTTTTTCATTTCATAATGCTTTCAATGTAGCATGCAGATTTATGGTTATAGTTTCTATAACAATTAAAATGTATATAAATAACATTCTCTGTGTTCAGTATTTTAACCTTCTTTTGTTGGTAGCATGATGCTTTCAACATTTTTTCCTAGATGCAACATCAATAAATCATAAATTCAATGAGACATACATAATGCAACTTACACCTAATGTAAGAGCAGCCTTCACAATGTTTCCTTGTAATTATACTGTGAGAAAAAAATATGCTTAGAAATTTAATTTTTGTATATATCATATGCTAATTAACTCATAATTTCATCTAAATCTGTATGAACAAAAAAGAACAAGAATAAAGTCCATGAAAAGTTCAACATTTATTTTGCATAATGAGAAGATGGATTACTTTTCCTTATGTTTACCTTTTTCAGGACTGCTAATAGTTTTCATAAATGTTGTATATGAAAGATAGATGTTACCTAAAATTTGATACAAATTTTAATGTATAAAATCTCCAAATACAAATGTCAAATCCTTGTGTGAAATAATGTGAAAATACAAGCTTTTGTCTAAATGAAGTTATGTATTTGTTTATTCACTCAATTATTATTTTGTTAATTTACCATACATTTACATGTATATAACATACACCTATGTTAGTGACTGATTATATAATAGTGAAAATAGAGGCAAAAATTTTGCCCTCAATAAATAGGTGTGATAGGGAATTGAACTAGTGCAGATGCACAGACAGTGTACTCACATGTACACGTGCACACACACACACACACACACACACACACACACACACACCAGGAACTGAGACTTCAGTTGAATGTTATCAAGTATAGTGAGATAATGGAATGGAAAAGTTTTGAAAGGTGTTTTTAAAAGAATATCCATCTAAATTAGAGGGGATCATACTCAGTGAAATAAGTCAGAAAGAAAGAGAAAAATATTGAATGGTTTCACTTATAACAGGAGTATAAGGAAACCAAATAGGAGAGAGACACTCAGCAGGCGAGGGGTGGGGGGTGTGCAGGGGGAGGAGAGGATAAGGGCACAAAATGGAGTAGAAAAGAACACAAGGGACCACGGAGATAGATCACGGGTGAATGGTGGTGGGTTACCCAAGGGGAATACAAAATGTAAAAGACATAATAAATAACAATAAAAATATATATTAAAAAAAAGAATATCCATCTAAACACTTCAAAAATCAGGCAGAAATGTGTGAGCATAAGATGATCACAGAGTTGGCTTTTGCTATTGTTACAAAAAAATAGAAACAACCTCCCCCTAATTCCTGAAAACCACAATGTTTTTTGTTGTTATGCATTTGCTTTTCCCAGTAGTCAAAATTATTGGAGCAGCAAGTAAAATAAAGCTTAACAGGGCAACAAGGTAGAACAAACGAGCAACTATTATTCAAAAATGCAGAGTTTCAGTGTGGGAAGGTGAAAAGTGTTCTAGGGATGGATAGTAGTGATAGTTGCATAATAAAGAGAAATATACTTACTGACACTGATATGTTTACCAAAAATGATTAAAATAGTAAATTGTAGATTATATATATATATATATAAATATATATTTTTCCTCATAAATATATATGAAAAAAATCCCATAAATGCATTTTATGTCTAAAATGTTTCATTAAAATTTTTATGTACAATGTCTCATTATAATTTCAAAACATGAGAACAGGATTATAGGAATTTGATCCAAATGAAGGCTAATTTATAATGCAATGGAATTTGCATTATCCGCCTTCCACAAAACCAGTTGTGCCAATACGTTGTGTACTTCTTTCCTGCAAGTTCAGTGGGACATGTGAACACATGGACAAGTGAAAATGTTAACCAGAAGTTAACACAATAGTATAAACAAATTTAAAAAGAGAGAGAAAGAATAATTATTGCAATATTAAATGGAGTTTTAAAAAAGGTGTTTTTTTGTATGTAGTGCTATGCACTGATTCTTGTTTTCAGTGTCTCAAAGATGAGTCTCCTTTCACTTTCCTTCTGATGCCATGGTTCTCCTTCAAAAGAATGTGTGTTCTGCCCTAAGCTTAGTTGTGCTCTGAGCTAATACATCACCACATGATGCGGTGTGATATTTTAGGACATACCTACCTGCAAGGATAACTCACTAAGAAAAATAACTAATCTAGACAAGAATGTTTCTGGGGACCTCCCTGGTGGCACAGGAGTTAAAGTCTCAGCACTATCAAGCTATCTCCAGGCAGCAACTGCACAGGAGTTCGATCCCCAGTCAGGGAGCTAACCCATGTGAAGCAGCAGACCTCTGCTGACTTCCCCACTGCTCCCCTCAACAATGTATTTCAGTAGATCTCTCTGTTCTGCTCCCCACTATGTCTCTGGTGAATCTTCTCACTCCCCGCACACACATACCTCTGGCCTGCACCCCAGTTCTTGTATGTGTAAATAAAAATAAATCTTTTTTAAAAAAGACAACTTCCAAATTTATCTTTTCACCTTTTAGCTCATGAGGCAGAGCAAGAGTAGTATAGTGGAAGATGCAGCACTGTTTGGGCACTTTTTCTTCTTCTGCCACTGCCGCTTTTCTGGAGGTAATATTGTGGGTACCAATAATGCGACTGTTGGGCCATTGATTCACTTTACAGCACAGAGGCTCACCTTAGCTAGGAGATGTCACCTAGAGAAGAAAATTAAAATCTGTACTCTCAATGAATTTGAGTCAAGATAATTATTACTCATAGAGATTTTTATGAAGTGATCATTTGAGATTCCCAGTGTTACTTAAAACTAGACTTCTGAACAGGTTTTTGTCAGCACAGGAAAGACATACAATTCCATATTGCTGAAGAGTCAAGTAGTGGGAGAAAAAATCAAAATGAGTCTAATTTATGTGTTTCATCTATGAACCTATTCTCTCCCACCTATTCACCAAGAGCACAGGTGTATTATATAAGCACAGGGTATACATTCATCCCTGAAGGCTACTATATATATATATGCCCTTAATGAGTCAGACAAAGCATGTCTGTGGAAGTTCTATTGTAGAAATGATTTGTTCTTAAATTTGTATTATAAGTAGTTTTGAAGGAGATTTAGGCCAATTCAAGTTTTGGAAAAGGAAAACAATACAGCAAAATGATTAATGACAGTTTTACTTACATCACTAATAACACTGGTAAACAAATTTTTACAAAAGTCATGTTACTGAAATAAAATTAGTCGTTTCCTATCAATTTGTATGTGTTCCACATGAATATGACAGTCAAATTCTAATTTTGGCTCTATTTTTTGTAATTTGCAATAAATGGATGTTTACATCATGAAATGCATGTCAATAGGATAGGCCTATGGTTAATACCTGTAAAAAATCAATTCATAGACTAATTCTTAGATTTCTTCACTTGTCTTTTGTACAGCTGTTCAGGAGCATCTCTGGGGAATGTCCAGCAGTAGTCAGCCTGCATTGTAGTGGACCATTTTCCCTGGTATCTTTGTTCCATTGATGCAATATCTTAATGAAAATGTTCGCCATGTTTATCACTAACCATACCACAGTTTTCAGGGAAGAAATCCAGATGGGAATGAAGGAAGTGGATCTTTAGAGACATATTGCAGCCAAGTTTATGATACTGCATCAGCATGTCTTCTCCTAGTTCCTTATAGTTTTCTGCCCTAACTATTCCCAAGAAAGTTTGTAGACATTAGGCGAAAAGCATGCCATGTTTGTTTCACATCACCCTGCAGCAAGTTGTTGAACTGGTCATCTCAATGCAGACAGAATGTTTGGGTAGACTATTCTCGACTTCTTTTGCTTCGTTATTCCACTGGAAAGAGGAGGAACCAAGCAGAACAACAGTCTTTTGTGTGGTTGCTTGGCTTTCACTACACCATGGGGATTGCAAACGGCATTGATGGTATTTTGCCATTTAACCACTGTGAAAGCTGTGTTGTACATGTAGCACAGCATATATACGGGGCCCAAGGCTTGTCATGCTCACCAACGTTGCATTCGAAGTAAAGATGATAAGCCTTCTTCACTTGAGAAGTGATACTTTTCTTCTGGTTGGCAAATGGCACTTCCCCACAAATAGAGCAGAAGTTGTCCACCCTATTAACACACTTTCAAGGCATTACTGTTCTGTATTGTGCTTAAATTGATAAAATAGTAACAGTTCTATGGAACAGTAGCTTCAACTGTCTCGCTCAAGTCTGAAATATTTTCAGTGATCAACCTTTCCGACAGGGCTTTATCTAGTGCACTGCTGACATCAGCTTACTTCATCAGCCGCCTGGCAGTAGCATTGCATTGCATCAGAAAATGATGCAATCAACTCTGGATGATGTGTGCATGATGGTATTATGCAATGTGATGCAATATCACATCATTCTAGGCTGATTTAGGATGTTGTTGCAGTCCTACTGGATAAATTTACATGGTGAAGCATATAAAATGAATTATATGAAATATCTTCAAAATGAGAGCTAATAAAAAAAATTTTCGGGGTTATATTCATGTTCAGCACACCAAGGTAGTATGGATTAGGGCCTTTTAAAGTCAGTAATCATCTCGGGCCTCCCTGGTGGCACAGGGGGTAAGCGCTGCGCTGTGGAGCTGTCGGCAGCGGCGTTGTGAGTTCGACACCCAGCCAGGGAGAATCCCACATGGTGTGGCAGACCTCTCCTGCCTGGCCCGCTGCTCTCCTCAGCAGTGTATTTCTGATCTGCCTGTTCTGCTCCCCACTGTGTCTCTGGTGAAGCCTCTCGCCATTCCACACATCTGGCCTGTACCCCAGCTTGTGTGTATAAATAAATAAATCTTTAAAAAATAATAATAAATAAATAAAGTCAGTAATGATCTCACTGTTGACCAGTGCAATTTTAAATATGGGAAACTCCTTGGGTGGCATGACTTAATAGATAATGAAAATCAATTCCAGTTTCTACAAGAAATTCCACTATACCAACAGCACCCTAAATTTAGGAAATATAGAAATTACCCAAATACATTTTCATCCTGTTACTCACAATAGTCCAAGGACACTTCTGAAATAGATGACACAAATTAATTTCACTTAGAGTTGACGGGATGCAAGTTCAGAAAAAAGTGCTAAAAATGGTGTATCTGGAGTTTGAATACAGGTCTATGATTCTGAGGTATACCAGACTCATATAACTGCTGGCTTCAAAGACTTCATAACCCTACAGAGTCAAAGACCATGTAATGCATGGTTGGCATGTTAAGCTGGAGTTACAAAAAGTCTTAGTAGAAATGGAAGGACCTCCACAGTATTATGCCCAGTGAGTTAAGCTAGATGGAAAAAAACAACCACTGGATATTTTCCCTATATGTGGTATATAGAGAAAACAAACAAATGGATGAACTAAACAAACCAAAAACAAATTTATAAGACCACTTAGTGATTATCAGAAGGGAAAATGTCAATTGTGTAAAAGTAGCCAATTGTACAGTGAAGGAATTTTACTGGTGAGCTTAATATAGTATAGACACGTTGATAGTTAATGACATATGCCTGAAATTAATGTTATAATGCCATGTTACTTCAATTAAAAAAAGAAAAGAAAATAGATGGCAATAATGCTAAGATAGATAAAAGGATCTGGAAAGCTCCCATAGAGAGGGTGACATTTCAACTTAGTTTTTAATGGTTAGCAAATTCTGGGAAAGTGCATGTTGCATTTTCTGTGCAAGTTAATCAGTTAAAAAAAAAAAACAAAACGCTTCGCTATGGCAACTTGGGACATATGAATGCTATCTTACTTCAAAAGCAATTTCAAGTGCCTTCCCTTGATCCAAGGCCAAACTATTACACCACCCTAAGGTTTGTGTGGTACAGGTCCAATGAGTGTTTCTCACAAGAGGGTGGTTTGCGAGATGTCTCCTGGAGTGATGTTGCCTGGATCTGTTTACTGGCCTTGACTATGGTTCTCTTTATTTGCCACCCCTTGTTATCCAGTGAATATTGACCATCATATGGCAGGCACTGCTGGGTACTTTTTACTCTTTTGCATGTTCTCTTATCTAGTGTCAAGTCAGAAAATAGAAGGAATTTACATATCCTAATGCAACCAGAATTATTCTTCATATGAATTAGGAAAAATATATAACAGAAAAATTCAAAGCATAAATAAAAATTCCTCATAACCTCACCACTTTTTCTTTGTCCATATTGTCATAAACAAGTCACTGATTTGTCTGCATAAACTTACTTGAAATTTCTAAGCTTAAGGTTCATATATATATATACACATATGAAGCATATATGTTCACTTATATATACATATCATACACTTTTCTGAAACATATCAAAAAGTGTTCCATAGTTTAATATAGTCTTCACAATTTTAGTATGTATGTGAAAATAACATTAAACAAGCCGAGACACTATTATTTTAGGTTACAAGTCTCTGTATTCTTTTTAATATGTAAATATGGCTTACATGAATATTTCTGTAATATGACATTTTTTCCTTTCAAACTATTTGTGGGGATAAAATCATAGGAAAACACTTATGTGGTCTACAGGTCCATTTTATTTTCTTTTAAAAGGTTTTCTTTAAAAATTATTTATATTTTTATTTATGATTTATAACATTGCACAAGTCTGTTTTTAAGAATGTTACTAATTCTGGGTAATGTGCAATTTCAAAGGGAACTTCCAAAGGGAACTGAATTCTTCTTTATTTTAATCTGTTCACTTATTTTAGGTAGCTCAGCTGCTAGATATTAGAGTTTCACTTACATCAAACAGTCTATTAGAATCCTGACTTACACAGTAGTTTGTGAAAAAAATGCCCTCTAAATATGGTTAAGCAAATGCTATAAGGAGATGTAAATAGGGTTGGAGTCAGATAGACTTAAGAGTTCAATCACCAGCTAGATTTTGATAAAATTATATAATCAAATTAAACTTCAGTTCTAGTATCTACAGAATGAACATGCCCAACCATAATATGAAGGTAACTCTGAGGGCTGACTAGTAATAGAGTCTCAGTATTGGCCACAGTTGTATTTGTTCCTCAATGGTTTTGCCTTTTTGGCTAATGCTCATTTTAATAAATGTCTACTTTAAAGTTGCATGTACACTTAAATAAAGATATGTGAGGTGATTTTGCTACCTAAAATAGTTCAAAAAGAGAAAAAAGAATACAAGATTATTTCTTCTTTGTGGAATATAAAGAAACAAAGCAAATGCCCAAATAAAACGAAACATAACAAAGGTGACTCTTATACTCTGGACACAAAATGGTGGTTACCAGAGGAGAGGGGATTGGGAGAGTTATGGAAGTGAGTAGAGGGGATTGACTTGATCATGGTGGACAGCTTAGATGTTGGTGGTGGTAAGTGGTGTCACCTTAAAAGGAATAGACTGTTGCACTCCTAAAATTTATACATTGTCATAAACCAATGTTTCCTCAATTTAAAAGAGGTTATAAAAATAATCAAATATTTTAACTCTCTATAAATTTACATATACAATGTTTACCTAATTTATCTAATGTTTAAGTGTGCTTTGAGTTGTTTCTTGTCTCAAAATGTTTAATTTCTAAACTAAAACAAATAACACATGTCCTTCAGAGAAAGGTAACAAATAAAATAACAAGCCTGGAGTGGGATGCCTGTGTGTCTACAGGAATTAAAAATATCTCAATCTGGAGATACAGGGGAAAGTGCACAGATTCTGGAATTAGGCTGATTGTTTTCCAGTTGTTTGTTATTATGTAATTACATAGTCACACAGTCTTGAGAAGTTGCCTTTCCTTTCTGAAACTTTCCTTTCCCCATTTGTAAAATGAAAATGATCATCCTTACCAGAAAGCATCATTCAAGCGAAGGGGCTAGACCACTGCATATGAACAGTTATTTTACCTCCAATGCCTAAATCAGCATCTTGACATTGCATGTGATATGGATCCTTATTTCAGTAAACTAACTTTAGTCAGCTCTCCTACAATTCTTCCTTCTACCTTTTCTTTAATATTTTTCCATTCACATTCTCACTATAATTAATAGTTGTTTATATCTCTGACTTTCTTCCAACTACAAATTGGTCTCTTTATAAGAGCTCTCTTATTTCCAATGTCCAGTCCTAATTATATTCTGTTGCTATAAGACCTATTGAAGTCCTGCTCCAAGATACTAACTCATTTGAGGCTGATAACTAAACAAAGTTACAGGTAATCAAATTTATACAATTAAAAAAAAAAGGAATCCAGGTTCCAAGAAATTTTGGGATTTGCCTAAAGTTGTCTTCTTTACCACCAGTCTATATGGCTTTTGCTGCAGGAAAGGCATGGGATACATGAATATTAAGTAGAAATTGGAAGAATAAAAATGACGTACAAACTACAATGATTTAAAATATATTAACTTTATTAGATAACTGTCTAACATTAGAGAAACACTTTGAAATATGGTTCTATGTGATTATCAAAACAATATTTTAAATCTTTCGTAGTTCAGTGTTCATTTCTTTAAAATCAGTATGATCACAATGCAACATAGATTGTACAGATTATGAGATCTATGTCTGAAGTGAATAGAACAACAAGAGACCCTCAATGAATGTTAAAAATATTTTGTTCTAATTAAAAATATGAGCACAAACCAATCATAATATCTGCCTACTTTCAGCTCAATCATCTGGTAGTCAGATAGCCTTTAGGTAGGATATTCTGGTTTCAGGTTACACTCCTCTCATCCTTCCCATCCTGCTTTGTTGATCTCTAACAACAGTTCCACAAAACACAGAATATAATACGCTTTTATGTCTTTCCCAGATTTGTCTTTCTTGGATGCTGTAACAAACCTATTCACCTGTTAATCACACCATCCTGTCTTCTGACTTGTCCCACTCATGGTTAATCATCTCCTTTATGCCTCCAAATTATCCCACTCACTGTTAATCATTTCATCATACCTTCTGACTGTCTGCCTTCCCATCCACTATTTCACTGAGACCTAACTTCAAATGTGACTCTTAGTAGATAGAGAAAAGGTGACTGCTCTGAATAGAGACCTCTATAACTGCTTGCAACTGCTGTTGATTTATTCTGACTTTTTCATTTTGAAGTGTAAGGTATCCTAGAAGAATTGAGATAAGCTTATATGAACTTTATTTGATCCTTTAGAAAACCGTGGTGTTTGGAGAAGAAAGCCACCAAGGAGATTCAAAACCAGCTGGCAGGTGAAAAGAAATGAAAGTGATTTGTAAATGCTAAAACATCCATTTGGGGGAAGTTATCAAGGGATTCAACAAAGGTCATTTTGGGCACAATCTCTGCCTTTATGAAGATTTAGAGAAGGAAATAAATTGGAAATATATCATATATCCTATACAGACTAAACTGGAGTGGGGAAAAAAAGTGTGGGGAAGGGGAATGTGAGTACTGTGATCTGGGAGATATTAAGCTTCATTTAGTGGACACTCAGAGATGTTGAACATTACTGAGCATTACTCAGAACACAAGATACAAAACATTATTTTACCTATTGTTTTCTTCTCCTTAGTTACTTTTTCTTCATTTCCTTTTAGTTATTTTCAGCAGGGTATTGTCCAGGATTGGTCAAAGGATTCTGATGATAAAACATTTCCCTTAACATCTTTTTATATTGTTTTGTACCAGTGAAATGCCTCAAATCCCTAGATTGGGCTTGGGTATAATATAGGGGTTGTAAAAGGCAGACAGATGTATTCCTTGTTCAAAATATATTTTCTTTATAGTTTCCTCTTAAGAAAACATTCCTTTCTCTACGTAGACTCAGTTAAAGTAAATCTATCAAAAATCTATTCCATTAAAATAAATAAAAGATCCTTTCTCAAGTACTTCCTAGTCTTATGCTAGAAATTAAAATAAGTACATATATTTCAGAGTGATAATAAAGTACAGTCATTCATCCTGGTCATGAATTGGTTGGGGAAGGGGGTACTGAGGAGAGGATAATTAAAGATCATCCCTATATAGTTGGGTTCAGCTCTACTATTTCTATTGTATAAAGCTTTTCATTATATCATTTATGTCCACATTGTCTTCTTTTTCTGTATTATTTTTCTTTTTCATTTATTTTTACCTCCCTCTATATGATAAATTGTCTTCCCATCATACTGACAGATAATAAACTCCTTAGAATTGGCTAAAATATCTTTCCATAAATAACTACTAAGTAGTATCCAGGTGGTGAGAATTCTCAAAGTGTAGTATTTAACTCATCAAGTTTTGTGTTCCCCATTTCTCTGACAGGTAGGTGGAAAAGAATTGTAATAACCCTCAACTGTTTACTAGGAAACAGATCGTAGGACTCACATTCCCCTTTTCTTCCTTTTTTCCCCCACTACAGTTTAGTCTGTATAGGATATATAGGATATATTTCCAATTTATGTCCTTCTCTGAATTTTCATGAAGACAGAGGTTGTACTCAAAATTACCCTTGTTGAATCCCTTGCTAAATTTCCCCCAAAAGGGTGTTTTAGCATTTATAAATCACGTGAGTCTGTCTAGCATGTGTAATTCAGACAAAAAGTAGATCTCCCACGGTCTTAATATTGTGGCCCAGCACCTCCTCCTTGGCTATGTCACTTATAATCTCATGAGTCTAGGTATAAACACCCAATAGGGTTACAGTGTCATTCAAACAGACCAGACTTTCCCAAAGTTTTTGATTGATACACCTGTTTTTCTTAGTCTTAAAAAAGTTTTTGAAGTCAATAACAATATATATATATATATATATATAGTTATTGACTTATATAGATATATTGACTATATAAATATATCATATATACATACATATATATATGATATATGTAGGCCATACAAGCTGGGATGTGTGTGTATATATATATACACACACACACACACACACACACATATATATATACATATATCATATATATATATGATATATGTAGGCCATACAAGCTGGGATGTAGGCCAGAGGTGTAGGGTAGTGAAAGGGTTCACCAGAGACAGTTGGGAGCAGAACAGGCAGATCGACTGAAATACACTGCTGAGGGGAGCAGCGAGCAAGGCAGGAGAGGTCTGCCGCACCATGTGGGAATCTCCCTAGTTGGGTATCAAACTCGGGCTGCACTGGCTCTGAGTAGCTTCATGGTGCTGCGCTTAACCTGTTGCACCACCAGGGAGGCCCTGAAAATGATATTTTTATCAAAACTACATTATCATCTGTATGCCCATGATTTCCATAGAGTTTGCAACATATAAAGAACAACCATCTACAAAACTTACAAGTACAATTTTCAGGGCATCTTGCCCAGAATTTCTGATTCAGTAGATCAGGATAGAGCTCCTAAATTTGCATATTTAATAATCTCTCAGATGATGCCAATGCTGCTGGTCTGAGAAACACATATTAAGTCTCATGAGAGCTTTCAAAGGATAATGTGACGATGTCCCAATTGTTCCTACTCGGACTGAACCACAGGGAAGTGACACTCAATCTGTTCTAGAAACTTGTCACTCAAACTGTTTTAATGAAGCAGAAATAGATGACTGGGGAGCTTATTTCAAAATAAATAACCTCAGATCCTACCACTTCAATCTAAACCTTCATTTTAACATAATCTCTAGGTCATTTATATACACATTAGTGTTTGCGATTTTTACTTGAGCATAGACTAGCTTAATTGTTTGGTGTGTTGCAGTTACTTCCCCTCTCCTTTTCCTCATTCCATAAAGGACGGAAATTCCATTTGACAAACTACATCCTAGAATGGATAGTGCTGATTTATGGCTCAAGTTGATTCTTGCAAGACTGGCAGGAAAGAAGGGCATAATTTTCACAAATCTCACATAAATTCCATTTGTTAAAATATAATTATATTCAGGCTCTGTATTATATCTGAACTCTTGGTTTTATTTTTTTAAAAATGTATTTATTTATGCATACAAGCTGGGGTGCAGGCCAGTGTGGAGGATGAAAAGATTCACCAGAGAGAGAGTGGGGAGCAGAACAGTCACAACTTAACCCCTTAAGCCACCAGGGAGGCCCAAACTCAGCTTTAATCAGCAGAAAACAAATATCATAGGCATAAGAGAATGGGCTAGAATAGTGGATTAAGTCTAAAAATTATGGAAGGAGTTTTCAGCAAGACTTTTGTGATGCATGAACCTAGCAATTTAAACACTTTCAAAATGCTCATCTTTATATTCCTCTGTCTGCATCACTTCTTCAGAGAGACTGCTTGCACATACTCCAACCTCACCATTATGTGAAGTCTGATATGCTCTCCTCAGTTCCAAATGAAAAAATCCTAGTGTAGAGTTTTAATTGCCCTGGTAAGATCATGACCATCAGCTCTGTGGCAGAGCACCTTGGTCATATATCTCCATAGGATCATGTAGGTGAAAATTCAGTAAAGCATTTTGGGAAAAGAAAATCATCACATGTCTGCATATTCCATAGTGACATTTCAGTGACTCAGGAGAGCTTATTTCTCATTTACTTCACAGTCCAGTTGGGTGTTTGCTAAGTGACCTTCTATGTGATCACACTTCACTGAATTCTCACTATTAGAGAGTGAGGAAGATTTTCTGACAGGTTTTAGGGCTAAGTCTGGAAATAGTAAATGTTAACATCCACATTACTCTATCCAGACCACAGGACTTATTATATGTTGCCTTATTGTATGTTGGTTTCAGAGAGAAAAGAAATCAGGACTGATGACACATACCAGTTTTCTCTGTCACTTGTATAAATAAAATCTCATGACTTGTGTACTTCCCATTTCACATTCTAATAGAGCTTGTTGCTAGATAAACTGAGGCATATTAAACTTCTTCACAGTTCACCTCAGTGAAAATCAATTTAAACCAGGCAGCAGCAAACTGGAGTATTTAAAAGCATTCTGCTGACAGGAACTAGGAGACTCTGATCTCGAAATGGAGTAAGCAAAGAAAGGATATTATGTGGCTGTAACTTAAAGAGCATTATTTGAGAAAGTCTAGTAGGCTGCTTATCACTGTTTTTCCTTCAGTTCTGATTTATTAACCTTGAAACATTACATGAGTAGGTTTAAGTTTGCTTACAGGTATCACTAAGGTATTTAAACCATCTCAAGTCTAATGACTTCTTTGTTTGATGAATTTAACTACCTTGATGTTCTGCACTGGAAAAGCAAAGAGAACAATAACCAACTCATGTACTCATCTCAGTTACAATTGTATGCAGTGCTGCTAAAATGTAACCTTAGCCCTTCAGGCAGGAATGAGACTAAATGAGACATAGGCCAAGAAGTGCCCTAGAAGATGGGGATCTACAGACAGTAGAAATCTTAAATCCTTGAAACTACGACCCAGGTTCATTTCTACCTATTATTGCTTTTCCACACTAGTTCTCTGTCCAACTGAAAAGGTACAAAGTCAGCAGTCTGAAAGTTTATCTCTATTAAAAAAAAAAACAGAATCTAAAAATGAAGAGACAAAAGAATATGCCAAAAATGCTAGCACAAAAAAAAAAAAAAAAAAAAAAAAAAAAAAAAAAAAAAAAAAAAAAAAAAAAAAAAAAAAAAAAAAAAAAAAAAAAAAAAAAAAAAAAAAAAAAAAAAAAAAAAAAAAAAAAAAAAAAAAAAAAAAAAAAAAAAAAAACCTGAGAGAAGTCTCATTCCAACAGAACTGCAGAATATGCCTGAAGAGCAGTTCAGTGTAACAGTTACAGCAATGCCTGTTAGATTTAAAAAAAAAAAAAATGAAAAAAGAATAGAGTTAAAATCAACCAAATAAGATCCCCATTGCAATTAGAACTAATTGATCTAAAAATACTACAAGTGAATTAAAACTATAATAGAGGGCCATAGGAGGAGATAAACAAAGGTAGTGGAGAAAATTAGTAACCTTAAAATAACATCAGAGAGTACACAAAACAACAAATACAAAACAAAAAATAATTTAAAAATGAAAATAGTATAGGAATTTCTGGGATAACTTAAAGAGAAATAGTGTCCATTTCAAGGGGATCCCAGGAGAAGAGAAAGACATCAGCATAGAAAGTTTAAAGAAATAATAAATTTTAAACATTTAAAGAAATATAGAGACAGCCAAGAACTGTCTCAATTTGCTAAACAGAATATATATTATGATTCCCAAAGCAAAAATATTTCTGAAAATAATAATACTGATAGACACACTTCAGGGCACATCATAATAAAACTGTTGAATGCCAGTTGCTGAATGACAAGACCAGAATATTAAAATCATCTGAGAAAAAAAAGGAACCTCTAAGCAAACGTCAATTAAAACGTCCAAGGATTTTTCAGTAGAAAATCTACAAACAAGAATGAAATGGAATGACAGCATATATTTAGAGTACTCAAAGACAATTCTAGCCTGAAATTCTTCAGCCTGAAAGATTAGGGGATGGTTTTTAATTTTTTTTAAAGATTTATTTATTTTTGCATACAAGCTGGGGTATAGGCCAGAGGCTTGGGGCGGTCAGAGGGTTCACCAGAGACAGAGTGGGGAGCAGAATAGGAAGATCAATGGAAACACACTGCTGAGGGGAGCAGCGGGAGAGGCAGGAGAGGTCTGCCGCACCATGTGGGAATCTCCCCAGCTGAGCGTTGAACTTGAGTCGCTGCTGCTGACAGCTCCACAGTGCAGCGCTTAACCACTGCATCACCGGGGAGGACTGGCTTTTAATTTTAAAATACATTTAATTTTTGTTGTTGAGTTTCTTTGAAGATGATTATCGATATTCCCATGTGTATTGCATTAGAGTTATATGGCACTACAGTTAGGACAATCAATAATATATTGACTTTCCTCACTGAAGCATAGGATGTCTTTCCATCCCCTTAGATCACTATCTAACTCATATTATGTTTCCTAGTTTTTGTGTGGGCCCTTCACCTCCTTGGATATGTTACTTTTGAGGTATTGGATTATTTTATTTTGGATTATATTTGATTATTTTTGAATGAAATCATTTTAATTTCCTCTTCTACTCATTCATTCTTTTTAAAATTCTATGTAATTTTGTATGTTGATTTTGTGATGCACCATAAATGTATTCATTTATCATTTTTAGTGGGGTATTTAGTGTTTTATATAAAAGATATTGTCTGTGAATGGTGATCGTTTCACTTTGTATTTGATATGGATTCCCTTATTTCTTCTCTTGTCTCTTGTAGTTACTCTATTTAAAATCTTTAATACTAAGCTAAACAGAAGTGGTGGGAGGGAAACATCCCTGTCTTGTTATTTACCTTAAAGGGAAATCTGTAAATTTTTCAACACCAAGTATTATGTTGGCTATTTTTAAATATCTGGCCTCTATTTTATTGAGGTAGGAGAATTCTCTTTCAACCTTCTTCAGAGTTCTAATCATAAACAGGTCCTGAATCTTACCACATTTTTCCCGCCTCTATGCATAAAATCATATTATTTGTATATGTGTGTGATATGTTATATTAACTTATTTATATATATTAAATTATTCTTGCAGTCCTAGGATAAATCCCATTTGACTGTGATATACAATCCTAGTGATATACTGTTGAATTTTATTTGCTACTGTTTTGTTGAAGATCTTTGCGTATTGGTCTGTAGTGTTCATGTTCTGTCCTTATCTTGTTTTAGTATTAGGGTAATTTTGGTATCACAAAATGTATTAGGGAACATTCTGCCTTCTCATACTTTTAGAAACAATTTGAAGAAGATGGCATAAATTCTTCTTTAAACATTCGATGGAACTTGTTTGCAATTATCTGGCCCTGAATTTTAATTAAGGGAGTGTTTTTAATTGCGGTTTCAATATGCACACTTGTTATTGGTTCATTCAACGCATCCATTCATTCCTGATTTAGTCTTGTAAAACTATATTATTATGTAAATGTGTCCATTTCTTCAAGGTTATTGAAAATTGACATATAATAATAGCTCTTAGTAAAATCGTATTATTCTTCTTATATCTTCTTATATCTTATCATACTTTGTATGATCTGATGACATCACTATTGGGCATGTACCCAAAGATATGAAACCATAAACAGAAAAGGCCCAAGTGTTCTACGATAATCATTATTTATAATAACTAGGACATGGAAGCAGATTAAATCTCCTTCAACAGACAAATGAATCAAGATGTGGTACATATACATATACATTGGACTATTATACAGGGATGACAAAGGATGAAATGCAGCCATTTTCAATACAATGTAAGGAATTTGAGAGAATTACATACTGCAAAATAGGATGGTAAAGACAAATATTGGGAATTAATGTAGCAGACAATTTGACAATATAAAACAGGTTCAAAAATTAGTAAACATCAATAAAAATTCTGAGGTCTTCAAGGTAAGCATGGGGAGGAAAAAGGATAAAGGTATATAAGGACTGGTGGTGAGGGGAGAAAAAAGCAAAATTCAGTAATTTTCTAAAAATGAAAAATAATTAATAATGCTATATATTTTTTAACTAATTTATTATATAGTAAACATGAAATTCTATTTGGGAAATATATTTACTTAAAGTAAATTTTTATTCACAATTTCATAAAAGACCATACATTACACATATATGTGTTATTGAATTCCAAAGAATAACTGGTATTAAATACTTGATAAAATTGAATAGTTGGGTATATAATATTTGTCATATAACTCTTATCCATAGGTAACTATAGTCATATGTGTTTATACAGATATGTATCAGTTATAAAAACCAAACTTTGCCTGAATCCCATATATTCTGTTAACTTGTATCCTTTTTTTCATTAGTCCCAAGGTACTTGTTTATTTCTGTTTCAATTTCCTCTTTCACCTAATAGCTATTAAACGGTATACTGCCCAGCCTTTGTGTATTCAGTTTTTGGGGTGTTTTTGTTTGTTTGTTTTTGTAATTGATTTCCAGCTTTCTGGCATTAGAATTAAAAAGTTTATTCATTATGATTTCAAACTTTGAAGTCTGTTGACTGATGCCTTGTATCCCAAAATATGGTCTACTCTTAAACATATTACATGTTCACTTGAAAAAAATTACATTAAACCTAAAAGGGGCTGAATAGAAAAAGCAATTTTAAGCAAAAAGTAGAGGAGTGAAGACACTGTTACTTAACTTTAAACCCTACTTTAAAGAAACAATTATTTTAGCATAAAAATACTCACATGAATCAATAGGATAGTATCAATAGCCCTTAAATATATCTAGGACCACATCAAAGCTTAAGTTTTTGGCAAAGCAGCCATAACCATGCAACATGGAGTGAAGTTTCTCTTTAATAAACATTGCTGGGAAACTGAAAGGCCACATGTGGTAGAATGAACATAGATAATCTTTAACTAAATGCATAAAAATAAGTTCCAAATGATTAAAGACTCAGATATAAGACAGCATTGAGATATATAGAAGAAAACTTTGCCTATATCTATAAAAAATTCAATGATATATATTAGTAGAAATTTGACCCTTAATGCAAGGGACATAAAAACAAGAATAAACAATTGGGGTTACTCATAGTAACAAGCTTTATACAGCAAAAGAAAATATAAGTAGACTGAAAAGACATCTTACTGAATGTAAATTATTACACATTATACAGCTGGCAGGGAGTTAACATTTAAAATATATTAAAAAGTTATGCTGTTCAATAATAGAAAAAAATAGCCTATTTAATAAATAGGTAGTGGACCTAAACATACAATTCACCAAAGAGATATTCAAAAGTACAATAAACAAGTGGAAAATTTCATCATCTCTTTTAATAAGGGAGAAGCAGATCAAAAACCACAATATTATCTTAGACATGAAAAAAGACACCAAAAAAGGACACCGAAAATAAGTACTATAGAGCATATAGAGAAAGAGGAACCATATTGCACTGATGGTACGATTGTAAACAGTGGCTCTTTATGAAAGACAATCTGAATTTACCTAAAAAATTAAAAATGTGAATACTATATGACTCTGGGATCCCACTCTTGGACATCTACCTAAAAAAGGTAAAACCATCAACTCTAAAAAACATATGCCCTATAATATTTACAATAGTTAAGAAATGGAAACAACCTATATATTTTTTTTCTCCCAGAGAGTTTTTTCTTTAAAGCAATCAGACTTGTGTCCTCTTTATCTGTACTTCCACTCTGCTATTTTAAGGTACTATGCAATGGAATGAAGAACACAATGAAGGAGAAAAAAAAAAATCTCTTTCTTCCCTTTAGAAAATGTATGGCCAAACTTGGCTTCCTTAAAAAAAAAAAAAAAAGTTAATGATAAAGAGCAAGTCCTGAAAATTCCGTGAAAGTTTGAGGCATTTACTTGAAGTGTCAGAAATACAAACATTCACCTGTAATCCAATGACTCAGAAGGTTCTTATTTACTCAAAGTAATTACCTGAAAACTCTGCAAAGTTCAACATTTTAACTGAAAGTTACCAAGAATCACAGTCTCATTCTATGACAACTTATCCAAAAAATTGTACTTGGTCAAAAAAACAAACAAACAAAACAACAAACAAATAAATAACACCCCCCCAAAAAAAAAAAAAACTTGCTTGAGGATAATCACTGATACTCTTTGGGGTAATATTTATCAAATTTAAATATGATGCATAAATTATATTTACATTGAGGCTACTATTGTGCTGACACCAGTAATATAATTTTTGTCTTCATTTGGCAGCTGAGAATATGAACACTTTAATTGATTTTAATACATATTAATTTGTATCTGGATTTAGTGCATTGTCTGAATCCCCAGGGCATTTGTGAATACTTTAAGAGACAATTTCATTTCTCAAGGTGCTAACTAGCCATGGAAAGAGAAGAAATACTCAAAAGCAAATAATACATGTACTGCTTAAATGAAGAGCTAAGAATCTTTTGTAGTTATAAAAACAAACATTTACCAATTACTACTGTATACACAACATGATCTTGGAATTCACTTGTGTTTAAATGCAGCTCTGGGTTGTCTGGATGTCTGAGAAAGGTAGCAAATATGGCAAATTTTCAGCAAAAACAAAATCAGTTCTTGTAGTGATAGATAATTGGGGCCAAAGAGTTCATGAGCTATTAACAGTTTCTATTGTTTAACCACATCTCGCCTTATGAACAATTAACAGAAAATGGATGTTAGTAATTAAAATGACAAATGTTACATAATCAGTTATGTTTTTGTATCTGTTTATACTTGTTTAAACTAGTGTAGAGCACCTTTTTTTGTTCTTTCTTGACCTTGTGCCGCTGAAGGAATCTAATGGATTTTAATAAAACATAGGGTTATAAAATTACTGAATTTATGGGATCAGCTGCTGTGCATTTCTTCCCTTTGTAGGGCATATTAACCTGTAAGTGTATATTCTGCCCATCTGTTCTGAGATACCAAATGAGTCAATATTACATCAATAATTCAAGGAATAATTTAGCTGCATAATTGTATTTTATTGCATTAATGCTTTCAGCTATTTTGGTCTAAAGCATGTCTTTTACTATGTAACAACATAATCAGATTTTTCTTTCTACAAAGCTTTGTAATTACTAAGCATTTTGAAATCACCAGAAATATAGCAAGTATAGAGAAAAAAAGACCACAGAAAGAATGTCCAGACCACAGGTAGATTAAAAAAGAAACAAAGGCAAGCCCTTTCAAAGTTGTTGTTGTTGATTTTTTTTAATAACAAATACCATTCTCATTGAAATACTTGCATTTCCCTTTGCTTGATCTATTTTAATTCTGTCCTTGTTACCAAAGTCGTGACCTTGTTAGTGGGTGGAATGAGGGGCACTCCAAGGTCCCCAAACCTGGATTCTCTGAGTGGGTTCTGCCATCTGCTGCATAAATGCAAAACAACTCTTAATGTGTAAGGCCTTCAATTCAAAAGAGCTTTACTACAATCAGTGTGCGATAGGGAGAAAATTAGAGAAAGAACAAGTTAAAAGAGTTTCCCCATGAAACACCCAAAGTCACCCATCTCCTGTACGTAAATGCCCAGCGAGAGTTGGTCCAAAGCATGGCTGTGAAGTCCAAAACTTGCCACAAATCTGAGGAAACTTCTGGGGGGAGATACAGGAAAGGGGAAAAAGGGGCCAGGCAAATCTGAGAGGAAAAGAGTATAATCAAAACACAAGTCAAGGGGTCTCCCTAGTGGCGCAGCGGTTAAGTGCTGCGCTGTGGAGCTGTCAGCAGTGGCGATGCAAGTTCAATGCCCAGCCGGGGAGATTCCCACAAGGCATGGCAGACCTCTCCTGTCTTGCCCTGCTGCTCCCCTCAGCAGTGTATTTCCATCCATCTACCTGTTCTGCTCCCTACTCTGTCTCTGGTGAACCCTCTTGCTGCCCCATGCCTCTGGCCTGTACCCTAGCTTGTATGCATAAATAAATCTCTAAAAAAAAAAAAAAAAACACACAAGTCAAGATAAAGGTTGGCATTGTCAGCCTCCCCACCTCCCCATAGGTCTCTCTTCTTTCAAGTGTCTCCTTCCATGTCCCCAAGTCCCTGGTACAGTGCAAAGCTGAGAAGCAACTATGGCTTCTTCTTCACATGTCTCTGTTCCTTGTGCCTCCTCCAGGTCTTTTTCTCCCAGTCTTCCCTGGAATGAACCTCTCCCAAGTCCTTTTTAGCTTGCCCTCCCAGCTCAGCTCCACCCTTCATTAGGTGGGGAAGAGAACCTGGAACCTCCCCTTTTTTTGGCCATTGCAATGTTACAACCTCACCAGCCTAGAAAAAGTAGTACCATAATACGAAGAATTATAAATATAATTTGGAGATAGCAATTTTCAAGATGCTCTTACGTCCATTATCTCCTTGATGCTTATAATAAACATATCTCTGTTGTGGTTCATTCCACTTCAGAGACAAGAAGGGTGAGGCACAGAGATGCTGTTCTACTTGCTCCAATTTCACAACCCTAGAAATTGGGGGGAGGGGGGCACAATTTACATTAAGATATTCTGGCTTCATATTGTTGGATTTATATATTTGTCCTTTATCCAAAGGTCTCTGGTAATCTGCACCCAAGCTGTAGCTATTTACCGAGAACATTTTGCCTTTTGACTTTCTATGGCTATTTGATATAGGTGCTGTAAAAATCCTATGGGAATATCCCTATTTTGTAAAGGGCAAGTGAGTTTCTGGAGTTTTTCCCCTAAATTATTTAGATGTGGAACTTTATGGTTTTATCACAAGTTTGGTTTCCATTTATCTTGTTGGTGAAAAATCAGCCTCATTTAGAGTAGAATGTCTGTCCAAACCCTCTTCCTTAGGTAAGGGTGTCTATTTTGTAAGTGTAGGTCTGAGTTTTATACTTATGGATCTTGATATTGATGTATTTTTCCATTTGTGTTTGCCTTTGCATTGTCTGCAGTTATCTTAATTTCCCTTGCTTCTCTAGCTGGAGGAATCTTTTCAAATACCAAAGTATTGGTTAACCATAAGACACATACTGAATGCTTTGTATTTTGACAGATTTAACAAGTTGCAAGCCTCCGCTGACTTGTTCATCCTAATGTATTTTTAGAAAAGCTAACAAATATTCATAGACTTTTAGCAGAGTTAAAGACAAATCTCATATAGTTCATCTTACTGTGGATAACAATAATGTTAATAATTCACTCTGAAAATTAACGAGTATAAGACAGGTTTGGGTGACATAAAGAGTTAACAAAAGTGGGATTTATGAGATCAAAAGTTTCACAGTTCCTTTTGCTTTTGATCAATCATAAATCCTTTTTTCATTAACTGTGTAATGAATGCCTTTTATGTCAGAGGTTCTATGTTTGAGACACAGTAATCTCAAGTTAGATATGATCCCTGCCTTAATAAACCTAAAATCTAGCCGTGAATGATTGAAGGAGCATGCCGCTAATCAAATTGAAATCTCATGCATAAAATAGTTACTCTACCATTTATTCTAATACCTTAAGTATTTGATAGTCAAGAAGAGTTTCTACATATCATTACCAGCATCTAGTATAGGCATGCTATTATCTACTGCTCAGAAATTCTCCTCTGTCTTAACTTTCTCATTTTTGCAATAAACCTAGTAAGAAAAATTTGTTTACTTCTTGTCCTACTGATTTGCAATAATATTTCAGAGTTCAGAAAGACATTAGTTTCCAGTGTACAAATTTTCTTATTTCTTAAACAGAAAGGGTGAGAAAATTCCATTTGAAACTAAATATTTACATTAAAATAATGTATATTTATTTAATTTGTTGAATACATGTATTTTTATTAAAGTGATATTTGTTATGGGAGAAATCTCAGGGTGAGGCCAAGGCCCAGGGAAGAAAGCATTCACCAGAGATAGAGAACAGAAAACTCACATTTATTGAAATACCTGCCAAGAGAAGCTGAGTGTGAGAGGTGTGCAGGAAGGAAATTTTGAGGCTCTCTTTTGTACTCTGTTTTCGTAGGCTTTCTAAGTTGGAGTGTCGTTTGCATCAGTTATCTGCTGGGCTGTCTGGCCTCCAGCACTGGCCTTTGCACATACATATCTCCTGGCCTCTGTTTCTGCATTGCTGGAGCTGGGCTGGTCTTCCTAATCATGGTGATTGGTCTTATGGCCTTGAGCCTAAGGAGGCCTTATCAATTTCCTTATCTATTCCAGCCCCCCCCCCACCTGCCTACTGGGCCAGGAGTAATGGCTTAGTTTTTAACCTTATTAAACTGTACCCTGACAATATTGTTTTATGTCATTACATAGATAGCTGACATAAGTCCTTAATCTTCAAAATACAATGATATGGTTTTTGACTTACAACCTTTTCATAGTAAGATTAGTTATATAAAAGTATATGACACTATAAACACTTTCAGAACAGAGTTTAGGTTTAGATCATATATATCTCTGACCTTGAGTGTCTGGTAGATGCTCATACATTTGATAAATACCTTTAGAAGATGTAGTCACAGTATAAAGAAGTGCAATTGAAATTATTTCTAAACACCATCTACTTTGGTGATAAAGTTTAAAATGGTTAATTTAGTGGTGAAAATTAGATTTCTATATATGTATGTGCACTGAAAGTCTTTGACTTTTCTACCATACTGTGTTACTTAATTTGACATACTGAATGGACTTTCTTTTTTTTTAATATATATATTTTTATTGTTATTTATGTCTTTTACATATTGTATTCCCCTTGGGTAACCCACCACCAATTCACCCGTGATCCATCTCCGTGGTCCCTTGTGTCCTTTTTTACTCCATTTTGTGCCCATACCGTCCCCCCTTTCCACCCCCACCCCCAGCTGAGTGTCTCTCTCCTATTTGGTGTCCCTATAGTCCTGTTATAAGTGAAACCATTCAATATCTTTCACTTTCTTTCTGGCTTATTTCCCTGAGTATGATCCCCTCTAATTCCATCCATGTTGCTGCAAATTGCATGTCTTTATCTTCTTTGAATGCTGAATAGTATACCATTGTGTACATGTACCACATCTTCTTGATCCAATCATCTATTTTTGGACATCTGGGTTGCTTCCATACCTTTGTTATTGTAAACAGTGCCACGATGAACATACGGGTGCAGGTATGCTTTTGGATTAGTGTTTTTGTGTCCTTTGGGTAGATTCCCAAAAGTAGTATTGTGGGGTCGTATTGAAGCTCCATTTTTAACAGTTTGAGGAACCACCGTACAGCTTTCCATAGTGGTTGGACCAGTTTGCATTCCCACCAGCAGTGTAGAAGGGTTCCTTTTTCCCCACATCCTTTCCAGCATTTGTTGTTGCCTGTATTTTTAATATGTGCTGTCCTAATAGGTGTGAGGTGGTATCTCGTTGGGGATTTGATTTGCATTTCCTTGATTATAAGTTGATGTTGAACATTTTTTCATGTACCTGTTGGCCATTTGCTTTTCTTCTTTGGAGAAGTGCCTTTTTAACTCTTCTGCCCATTTTTTGACTGGGTTATTCTCTTTGATCTTTTGGAAGAATCTGAGAATATACTGTAGTTTTTTTTTTTTTTTTTTTTTGAAAGCTGGTAGTTTTCATTAATGAAACTGTCTAGCTTTTGTTATTAGGGAGAATTTTGGTCCCTGCTTTGAATTCTGTATGTGTGAGTGGTCTGATTATGCTATATATTTCTTCCTATTTCATTTTTGGAAGGTGTTATAATTTAAAAATTTGTCAATTTCTTCTATTTTGCCTGCATGTAGATATTCATGATAGTCTCTCATATAATTAGTTTTTCTGTATTTCTATATTTATGAGATGTGTTGTAAATTCATTCCTTCATTTCTGAGTTTTCTCTCTTTTTTTCTTAGTGATATTACCTAATATATATCTTTGCATGTATCACCTAATCTAAATCTGCAAATTGCAGATAGGTACATATAGTTTTCCTGGGTTGATTATTAATAATGAATATATATCACCTAACACTGTGTTTGACATCCAAGTTTTATTTAAATGCTGGGAATCACAACACTGTCCAAATTCACACCACAAGAAAAATGGACATTTTTGCTACCAGAGGGAGGAAAAGAAGCCCTGTCTTAAGAGAGAAAAATGAAAATTTAGCTGATACTTGGTCCACACATGAGAAATGGTGGTAACAGGATAGCACTTATCCCCTTCATCCCTGTAAGTGCAAAATATCATCACACTCAGGCTTAGGGAAAAGAAGGAGATGCGCACACACACACACACACACACACACACTCACACACACACACACGTCTTTTCTTCACATATTAAAATGACGTCTACTTCCACTAAGGACAAAATACTGAATCAGGATCATAATTATATCCATTCTATGAAAATTATTTGCTTTTTCCATTGAGCAAAGTGAAACATCTTAGAAAATGCTATTTTTATGAGTGCTGCTCACATTATCCATAAACACTTCTTTTGGTTATTGGCTTTGTTTCTGTGATACCATGTGTCATTTATCAAAGATCTATTTGTACTATACTTTCTGCTAATTAATAAAACCAATTGTCACATTTAAGTCTATGAATAAGTGCTGTGTTGTCATGGTAGTTCTATAGATAGAGGTAATAAAGCAGGTTGAATAACAAGTAACTTGGATAAATCATATAGCTAGCAATATTTCAAACCAAGTGCAAATTTATTATCCAAATTTGAATATATTTCATTCTATTAATATGCTTCCTAGACTTCTCATTTCAATAACCTGTGTATTACAACCTAATCATATACAATATAGATACACACACACACAAACACACACACACGTACACACACACACATATCTATAATCTCATGGCCTACTGCCATCACTATTGTTAACAAAAAAACTAATCACGTAACTAAGTAGAGACCAACGTTTAGATTGTGCAGCACAGTCAAAGCCAACTATGGAGACTTGTGCATGGCTTCTTTTCTCACAACATTCTTCTTTGTTTTTTTCAAAGATTTATTTTATTTATGCATACAAGCCGGGGTACAGGCCAGAGGTGTGGGGCGGCAAGAGGGATCACCAGAGAGAGAGGAGGGAGCAGAACAGGCAGATCAACAGAAATACACTGCTGAGGGGAGCAGCAGGCAAGGCAGGAGAGGTCTGCTGTGCCATGTGGGAATCCCCCTGGCTGTGCATCAAACTCGCGTCACCACTGCCGACAGCTCCACACTACAGCACTTAACTGCTACGCCACCACGGAGGCCCACTACATTCTTATCTGTAAGGTGCTAAATTTACCCAAGTTCTCACCCCTAAAAACACCGAATTGTCTGGCGTAGTCTCTAGCTACATCATGAAATTTTTTATCCAAGGAAGAAAATACAAGACAAATGCATACTTATTATTTGTTTTGTTGTTATTTTGTTATTGGGTAGATTTGACAGCAGCACTTTAGATTTTAGAAGGCTCAGTCAATCACTGGACATTGAGATATAGAAATAAATGATATTTGGGTTGGGGGACATTGGATGAGGAATAGTTCCTTTGTCTTAAGCTGAACATTGTCTCTCATACTGAGTCTGTGATGGGTCTTGACTTCTGTTCGGCACAAAACTTTCTGTGATTGATGATAAATGCAATGACTAATGGAACATTTCATTAATTCCAAATGTTATTTGAATATGTGTTTTTATGTAAAGACTAAATTGCCTTATCCCATTCAATTCAAATAGGACAAAGAACAGATACACATGCCAAGAGCATGAATAACAACAAAAAGACTCCATGATGTGTGAACCCATGCTTATGTGACACCTACTCATACCAAATAGGGATTCATATTGGTAAAACTAAGTCATGGTCAAGTTCCTGACCAGCCTTTGAACACATACTAATTGTCTGCTCCCTCTGTGAGTTGTGATATCATCTTAGGTGGTTGAGATTTGAGAATATCATTCTATTCATATATGTCTAATATATTGATGTTTGTAAAAGGAAATATGATAACCACACAACAAAAGACCTCATTTTTAAATTTGCTGTCTCATTCAGTTTTCAAATTGAGTTCAAGACAGATGAGTTGTGACACCTGATATAACATATTAAATTAATATTCATAAGTTTAGCCAGAAATTTACTTTGAAAAATTCACTACCTAGCTATGTGAGTCTTAGTTCAATTAAGAACATTACATAGTTCTGGCCTCAAGTTACTCAGGCTAAGTGTTTCAGCATAGTAAGAAAATAAAGTCATTGTTAAGACCAAACGTATGCTAAGGAATAAATGGGGAAAACAAGTCAAAGGACATTTACAATGTTTTGATAATTGGAAAAAGTCTATTGAAAATGGAATGTAACTTAATCATGCATGTGAATCATCTGGAGATTTTTTGAAGTTTCTGGTTTCATAGGTCTGAGATGGGCTAGAGATTCAACATTGCTTGCGAAACCCAAGATAATAATGATACTGATGGTTTATAGACACAAAAGGCATTCATGTAGAAAAACTAATATGGATTAAACTTCTTATGAGTAATAGATATTTGTCTAACACTTTTGATATGACTTGCTCAATGGAAAATTTTATTCTTCTTTTTGACATTTAAATTATCCCCATTTAAAGACTGAGAAGCTATGTGAAAAAAGTCATATAAAGTAGTATTTAGAGCAAAGAGCCCACGATTCTTGACTTCTTATGTTTTACCCACAAGATCAAATTATTTCTCAATTTCATGCTGTGTGAATAATAACCCAAAGCCATAAATTTTCTTTAAAACTCTAGCTACATTTTATTTAAAATTCTTTTGGCATAGTCCATATATTTATGTTTATACCTTACTCATATTCTCGCACTTTGACATACATGGGTTTGTACTTCTGCAGATACCTTTTAATACTAATTAACTGGGCAACAATTAATGTAAATTTTATATGTCAGAAACTGTGATCAATGCTGAGGAAGATATACTAACATTTCACATACAATTCATCTGTAAGAGATCATTAGCGGAGGTAAACAAAAAGGTATGAAACAAATGGTTAGTAATTAAATTCTATGCTACAGTGTAGAAAGAATATTGGACGTTAAGTAAAACGATGTAGTCTTTTTGATGTAGGAAAGATATAGGAAAATCCTGTTCCTGCATAGTTGCTAGATGTGATATTTGAGGGTGAATTACTTGATTTCTCTGAGTCTCTATTCCCTCACTATTAAAAGAAAGCTAGCAATAACAATAGCATAGAATTATTATATACATAAATTAGGAAACATAAACATAAAACCTTGCATATTCCCATAGAGAGCCAGTACAAAATAATGATTAAGTGTATTCACTTCAGTACTAGGTTACTTGATTTTATAATCTTTGTTCTGCCACTTGCTCTCTGTGTGATCTCAGGTGAGTTTCTTAATATTTACAGTCCTCAGTTTTCTCATTTAGAAAATGGAAATTATAATAGTCACCTACAGAGAAATTTAATGCTATAAATGCATAATTTATATACATGTATAATTATAAAAGATAAAGTTTTCTCTTTCTCTCTTTCCCCTCCTTGTTCATACAAAGGGACTCATAAGTCCAAAGAGAGGCTGCATTGAGTGATGATTAAATGCACAGACTTATATATATTCAGAGTTAGATAAGTATGGATAAATTAGATACGTAATAGATAGATAGATAGATAGATGATTGATAGATGATAGATTGAAAACAATATCAGGCATATGATAAGTACCAAATGAGTATTTGTCATTAAGTTTAGTATGGTAGAAATTCAATACAGATTTGTTACCAAGTACTACTGAGTAAAAGGAAGAGAAATTTTGAGCCATGTAGAGTTCTAGGTACTGGTTGTACAAAGATTAAAAAAAAAAAACTCAGTCTAATGGGGGACAAATATCTGAGCGAAAATAGTTCATTCAGTGCTACCAATGTCCTAACAGAGCTAATTGTAAAATTAAGAATTGTCACTCTGGGGAGTCAGGGCCCACATCACATTTATGTATTTAACAACTTTTATCGAAGTGTCTAGTGTAAGTTAGATTCTATGTTAGCCCTGGTAAACAAAGATAGACAAAAAAATATTTTTATTTTCCATATAGAACTTACATTCAAAAGAAGATGGTGTTACAGTTGATTCTTATTAGGGTGAAGAGTCTAGATAGAAGTGCATAGAATGATTGTTGGTTTATATTATTATAGGTGTTTTGTTTAAGATTTATTTATTTATGCATACAAGCTGGGGTGTAAGCCAGAGGTGTGGGCTGGTGAAAGGATTCACCAAAGACAGAGTAGGGAGCAGAACAGGCAGATCTACTGAAGTACACTGCCGAGGGGAGCAGCGGGCAAGACGGGAGGTCTGCTGTGCCATGTGGGAATCTCCCTGGGCGGGGATCAAACTTGTTCTTCGGTGACTCTGGATAGCTTCACAGTGCTGCACTTAACCCATTGCACCAACAGGGAGGCCCTATAATAGGTGTTTTATAGGAGAATTCACTACTCGCTAAGGACTGCCAGCAAAGAAATACCATAACTGGGATGAGATGCAAGTTCGCTTGATAGATGATCATGCGATATCTCCTCACAATACTCCCTGTGGCCAGAGACCACAGGAAGGAGGAGATGGGGTTGAACTGTGTCTGGGTTACCACACATGCTGACATATTTAGCCTTTGAGCTGATTTCTACATGTCATTGAGAGGGATCGACTGTTTCTGCATAGGGAAAATGTTCTTTACAGTGAATATGAGGTTTATACAGGATGCAAATATCAAACATGAACTTTTTCTATTTTGTAATGGACTTAACAGGATTGTATTGGTGATCTGGGAGATAAATGACATCAAACCAAATTGGGAAAGTTTAATCTCAGCCCAAGTAGTTTGGTTAGTTCTGAGATAGCATATCCAACTTTGTGTCCTTCTGCAAACTTTCCCTTCTCAAATAATGCTTGGAATAGGCTACAGATCAGGCTTCCCACCGTATGTTGAAGACATTCCTGCTGTTTCTTCCCACTGAGTCATCAAGAGAGATTTTGATTGATATTACTTATGCATCAAGGAAATGTGCTTCAGCAAGGAACCTAATTTAGCCTCTGATTTCTGACCAAACAGTATGATTCACCATTCTTTCAAGTGGGAAGTGATTAAAATAGGCCCTAGCTATAGAGAGCTATTATAAGTTCCACCAGCTTTTTGGAGATATAAGTAGGTACAAGATCTTTAAGAGTAAGCTACAGAAAATAGTTATTCCTGCCCAATAATCCAACCTCCATCATTAAGTGAACCATAATAGAAAATGGAATTCAGAAGCAATAACTATGGCTTTTAATCCTGGTTCTATCACTCATTAGTTGTGAAAAAGTATCACTCACCTTTCTGAGACTCAGTTACCTCATCAATAAAATGGTGCTGATTTCCTTTCATTATGGCACCAGATATTTAATGGAAGTAATATAGAGGCTGGAATAAAGTGGGTAGCTATCAAATGGCAGTTCCTTTACCCTCTTCTTTCAAATGTACTCTGATTAACATAGAGGTAGAAATAATGGTTACATATTATACCTTTAAGGGATTTTCAATCTACAGAGACAGTATGGGACTTACTGTCAGTCTGACATTAGGAAAATGCCAATTAGATGGCACTGAATGAGAATCATATAGTAAATTAGCATGATAATTATGGGATCCAGCTCTTCCTTACTTTAAATAATGATCCTCTACGAAATTGACACATTATAGACACATTATAGACATCATAGACACATTATAATAAACAAACTCAAGTTAAAGGATGTGAAACGATATGATCAACATTCAGATAGCCTCAAGTTAAACAAGTAGGATGCCAAATGCATTGAGGGATTGTTAGGTATTTAACATGGCTTTAGACATAATTCCAGTGCTACTTCTAGGTCAAAGAGATTATTCCATAGCTCATCAGAACACATATTTGTTGTCCTGAACCTGGCAGGTTCTCTAGAAATTGGCAAAGCAAATTCTCTATATGGCAGGTAGTTTGGGAGAGTTGTGATTTTCTGAGCTAACAATTCTAAAGTTGATTTTTTTTTCTCCCTCACAATCAAAGCCCTAACTATTTTGCTCAGGCCTATGCACAAGGAGTCTTTGTATTTTGTTCTTTAAAACTGTTGTTTTGTAAACGTTACTACCTGAGAAATAATAAGTTTTGGGTGCTTAAAATATTACATAAATACCTGTAATTCTCAACAATTTAGTTTTTAATTTAAGATCAAATACCAATGCAATCTAATTACTGAACTTTTACTGAACTTTGTGGCAATTTTGCTTGTTTTAGAAAACATGACTTTGGGGAGATAGGAAGGAAAATGAGTGCAATGAGAGAAGGAAAGAGGGAAAAATAGAATTTTGAAACTTTTAATTTCCTCAAAAAGAGAGTAATGCATTTTCTCATATGTTGTCTTATTTTCTTTTTCCAAAAATTGATGTATGGACTTAGTTTCACTTTACTGTTAAGGAACTGACAGTCAAACAAATGCAGTCTCCGTCCAGATTGTGGAAGGGTCAAAGAGAAGCCCTGGATATGAAACCATTTCTGTGTGGCTTCAAATAAAATGTTACTTCTGACACTGATAAATATGCAACAACACTTCTGAAAAATGGTCTGACACCAAAAAAATCCATATTAATTTAGGTATTAAAATAAAAAAAATTATGCCCTCTTATTGAGCTAAAAATAGAATAAACAGAGGAAATGTAACCTTATATATTCTTATTTTGAGGCAATACTACTCTCAACCCTGGGATTTTTAGTTCATAGACATAGTTACAGATTTTATATGTTTATAACAATCCATTCACCAAGTATTTTCTAATTATGTGAAAATTAGTTTTCATACTCAAAATTATTTTTATTAATAAGATCAGATACCTCAGTTATTGCTGGTGTGCCACATGCTCAAATGTTCATATCAGATGTATTTTATAGAATGTTGTTCATAACTGTCCTTATGCAATATTATCTAAAAATATCCACTAGTTTAGAGATCTTGACTCTTATTTAAAACGGCACTAGCAAAAGTTTATGTCCAAAGTTACCCTGGGAATATCTTTTTTAAAAAAAGATTTACTTATTTATGCATACAAGAACTGGGGTGTAGGCCGAAGGTGTGAGGGTGGTGAGAGGATTCACCAGAGACAGAGTGGGGAGCAGAACAGAAGGATCTACTGAAGTACACTCCTGAGGGGAGCAGTGGGCAAGACAGGAGAGGTCTGCTGCTCCATGTGGGAAGCTCCCTGGGTGGGGTTGGAACTCGTGCTTCAGCGGTTGTGGATAGCTTGATAGTCCTGAGACTTAACCTGTTGCACCACCAGAGAGTCCCAACCCTATGAATATCTTTCATTCATATCCACTTTCTCATTTGGAATCTCCTAAAAATCTTCTCCAATAATGAATCTTCCTGCCTCTTCAAAGACCTCACTGAATTTGTTTTATTTTTACTATTGCAATACAATGACTTTTCTACAGCATGTCCTAATCACTTCTCATTTTAAAGCTTCTAATATCTTGTTTCCAAGACCTTTTAAAAATGTTTCTGATATTGCAGATGGGGGTAGGGGTGTGTGTCTTCATATACTAATATAACATTCCTATCCTTATGTAACCAACTACTACTTCCTTACCTTTTACACTTAAGCAAGTAGCCAATATTTCAGTCACACTCTATTTCTATGAGTTTTTTTTTTTTTTTTCCCCAGCACATCCAAAATGTGTATGCCTCATTGCTTTGGTCATGATATTGCTTTGACCTAGAAAATTTGTCTCTTACTCCCCTTTGACCATTTGGGAAACTTTTCTTCAACCTTGAAAAACAGGTACTAAAGTCATTGTTTCTATAAAGTGTTTTTTCCTGTACTCCTCCAGATTGATTAAACTCTTCACCCTTTTTATTTCCAAAGCACTGTGCATTTACTATCATAGCATTTACCACACTGTAAACAAAAAGCTATAATATATGTCACTTAACCCCAGTAAACTACGTGAACATTTGTCTTTGTCCCATTCATCTTTGTATTTTTACAGCCTAACACAAGTCTCACTCCAGAGTAGATACATAATAGATGTTTGCTGAATTGCTAAATTAAATTTTGATCCATTGCATTTTTCTTAAGGTTCCCATATGTCTATGGTCTCTTATTTTGTCCTGATAATATATGTCAATAACACCGGGAGAGAGTGATCCCACAGTATATATTTCAATGCCCAGTTATAACTACAATCTTTTGCTGACTCTTACAAAGTGGTTTTCTTCTTTTTTTTTCTTCCTCTTTATTGTCCACTGCTCTACTTTATATCCTAATCTTGCCTGTTTTGTGATTAGCATACTGCATCAACATTTGTGTCTAAAAATGTTGCTGTAGTTCTCTGAACAATTGCTTTGTCTTATCTCCTTAGTCCATCTTTTCTTGATTTTTTTTTGCCACAATCTCTTTTACACAGCACTATTGTGATCAAGTAGAAGAACAATTTTTTTAAAAAAAAGTCTGTGGTGAGTTGAAGAATTAGTCTCTTCATTTTTAAATCAATAAATCCAACATGCATTCTCTAAATTTACTAAGAACATGCCATAGCATGTCATGGGGGATGAGATGTCAATTGTGGTCCAAACCTCAAGTACCCTGTAGTTCTACTGAAGAGTTAATATCTACTCATAAGTGATTTCAGTGTTTACATAGTAGGCTATTTATAAGAATCACAACTTCCTAGTGATTCTAAGAAGTATCTACATAATGTGACTTGTTCCAAAGTAAAATAACAACTTCAAGTCAACTGGGAAAATTTATATCAATAGTAAAGACCATGATCTAGTTAATACCCAGCATTTTAGGTTGTGGTCGGAGATGAGAGAAACATTAAGGACTCAGATGTGGGTGAAACCAAATCCTGAACTAGTTTTTATATGTGCACCTAAAGGCCCTTATTCATGTGCTTGATCAGACCCATTAGTTTAGTAGTTCTAAGGAGTAGGTCTAAATCATGTACACATGGTATCTTCATTTTGCATCATTTGTTTTCAAAGAAGACATGACTTTTGGTACTCTATTGATTAACTGAGCATCTTATTGCCTATTTTTTTCTGTCCTATTGTGAGAGCCATTACTTTTTCCTTCTTTCTGTGTTTCAGATATATGCTCTTAATCTTATAGGTCAAAACAAAGCATCATTATTAAAAGTTTCATAAAGCTCCAAACTAATGCAAAAATCCATTTCTTGTGTTATATTTTTATCTTCTGTGTATTTACACTATAGAGTTAACCACACTAAGCTTTGCATGTTATTTTACCTATTTTTTATTTTTAGGAGAGAGCTATGAACTCCATTATATTCTTCATTACCTTCCATTCCTCTCTACCTAAAAGCTCCCTCCTTTTCTTCTTTGTTCCTTTTTATTTTATTCCCTTACTTTGTTACACATTCCTTGAGTTCTTATTCCTTGGCACTCAGGATTAGAGAGTATGAAAGTAGAAGATGAATAGATTTGTATATTATTTATGTGTGGTGCACCAGGGGACAGTCAGAATGAGTCTACAGAAGAGATTTTTGAGACTAGAGTAAAATATGCATGAAAAAGCATTGCAAGTATTTGTTTCCATTTGTTTCTGGTCAGTAAATGTCAGCTATTATTGGGATTCTAAGAGTTTTTCACTTACAAAATGAAGACTATCTATCATTAGGAAGCTTACTTGATATATATTTAAATCACACAGCAAATTCTATAATGTAGTCACTGTATAACATATAATAGTACTTAGCTGCATAACATAATGTCACTGAATAGTCTATATTGTTCTTTAAAGAACAAGCAGAATTAAGACAGAAAATCTAAAAGGGCAATTATTGACTAATGTCCTCTGATCATTGACCCTGTTCAATGAAGAAAGAATAATTTAGGGTCTCATCTCTGAAGCTAAGATGAGAAATCTCATCTTAGCAGACTTACTAAGAATCAAGATGAAGTTGTGATTGAGCTTAGAACTCATGCTGTGTGGCAAGTCTTTCTGGCAACAGTTTTAAATATTTGGTGCCAAAATTTCTGCACCTGTAGCACCTGTGTGATGGAAAAACACTGTTAGCACAAAGGGGGATAATGACAGGAAACTTGGAAAAATCTTAATACTGATTTCCTAAACAGCAGCAAAAATTTAGACAATGAATTTAGCATCCTGCAATTTTGGCATTGGGTACAATTAAGGTTTTGTCTATTTTTTCTGGGTTATTTTTCCTGTTCATTAGGACATCTGTCCTGCCAGGCCTCCCAAATCTATCTCTTTTCTCACTTATCTTCCTTTCACCAATTGTTCAGTGTGCCTTGAGCAGAGATACAGGTGCTTCTTGTGCTTCCCCCCATGTTTACAGACTGGAGGGTTAACTGCAGGAGAAAAACTTACTGTGAAGCTCTCAGTAGCTTAGATTCCCAAGTCCAGCTTCTGTAATTGGACTACGACTGACCTTTTCAATACGACTATAGCTGTTGTTCTGCCCTATAATTTCTACTGCCTTTATGAAGAATAAGTCCTATGGACTCACATTAACCTTTCTTGTCTCCATTATTTTGCTTATTTTTTTCCATTTGCAAAGCTGATTCCTTACCTGTCCTTATTTTCTAATATAATTGCTATAATATAATTGTTATATATATATATATATATATATATATATATATATATATATATATATATATGTAATATAATATAATTACATTTTGGAATTCACAGTTCTTCATTGTGAAAGATTACCCTATGGATTATAAAGTGTTTAGTAGCGGCTCTCATTCTAACATCAGGTGCCCTGGCACCTTTTTAATTATAATACATGAAATAGTCTCTGAACATTGCTAAATGTGTTTGGGGGTGGAAATCATCCTCAGTGGTGAGTCTCTGTAGTTCTAGATATAGAACTGTTGCAGTTCTGGATTAGCCAGTGATGAAATAAAGGACAAAAAGACCAATAACAAAATAGGAAAGAAGGGAGGAAATAAAATGTCTATGGAGAAAGGAAATGTAGGTGGTAAAGAGGGAAAGACAGAAGGAAAGAAGAAAGGAAAGGAGCTAATGTTTTTGTTGTTGTTGTTGTTGTTTTTTTAGTTGCTAAGATGTAGTAGACACAATGCTCTGAGCCCCACACACATTGCCTCTTGTAATCCTGTAAACCAGATAAGATTGGAGCTCTTCTTATCCAAGTTTTAGAGATGCAAAAACTGTAGCAAAGAAACAGAATAATGACACAATGCCATGAGAAAAACAAATGAGGGAGGTAGTACTTGAACTCAGGCTCTTTGATCCTTGAGGAAATTCTAAACATAGAGATTTGAAAGGAGAAAGGGGGTGAAGAGGAGAAGACAAAAGAAAGAGAGGAAGAGAGACAGAGGAGAAAGGACAAAAGATGAAATGAGAATTATTTCTGAGTTACAGCAGGGGACAAGATTTCTAACAGGGATGTTAGCACATGGAATAAAATAGACTAGACTGCAATAAGAATTGTCTCTAGATTCTTGGTGTTTGGAGACAAACTGCATCAACTTTAGACCTTGACAGGAGGGTACTCTCCTGGACATTCAACATTTTTCTCATATATATACACCACCTTTAACAATGAAGATCTGTTGGGATTGAAGAGATGGACTGCCTGAAGTCCATCAGTGCTCCTCAAAGGTGTGTGCTCTGGGTATTTGGGATCCCAAAATTCACTGTTTCAATGCTCCCATAGCCTCCATCTGACAGAGTAGTTTTGTTCCACATATTCTAGGCCCAAGTATACAGTGGAAGGTTGTGTGTGAGGCTATGGATGGAACATAATATGTGTGTAGGGGGTCCACACTTATGTCCCTAAGGCCTTTCATTGTCCAATGAGGTAGAGATAGGAGAGAAGTAGAGCTGCAGATTTGATAAAGGTATTTCCAAGTTCCACCACACTCTGTTCAGAACTCAAGTGCCATAGTCCTAAATTCGAGTTTCACCTTTCAGTTAGAGGAATACTTTCAACAATATAACCATTTAATTTATAAATTTTAAATATTTAGACATATGTTATGTGTTCATCCACTGTAGCTTTTCCTTGGACCACATAAAGAGATTGAGTAGATGTTAATGAGCAGGGGAGACAAGACCCCTACATATAGTCCATGGTGTTTGAACATTTTCCATCAGTTTTATAAACATGTATGTCCAGTATACAACTTTCATGTTTCCTAAAATTGTCACATGCCCTCTTCATCATAGGATAGTTTGAGGTGTAACAAGTAAATATGATTCATTAGAAAATGTGCTGACAGGAAAACAGATGTAGAATTTGTTATTATTTCTAATTATGTGTCCTTGATCAAATGACATATTTTTTGATTCTTAGTTTTATCATCTGGGATTTATATGCAGTAACACTTGCATATGAAACTTAGTTGTCATGCTCAGATGTCCACATTTTCAGTGCTCAGGAATGGTAGTTACTTCTCATGGATTCCATCCTCTTTGCAATTACCTACTACAGCTTTGATAGCATCAGATGCCTTTTCCAGAAGCACTCAGATCACAGAAAGGATCACAGTTAATTTGAATTATTAGAAAAAAAAGTCAGCTAATCTGATGATGAAGGGAAGAAATATCAGAGATGAAGATGAGGGGTAAATATTTTCTCTGCAACTTTGACATGGATCTTCCTTTATAAGAGTTTGGAAATAGAGAGACAAAAGAAAAATATAACACATATGCCTCGACCCATCTTTAAATTGGCTCCTTATCAATCACTTGTTATCACATTGCTATGCACTTTGTATTTTTGTATCCAACATCTCTTTGATCCTCATGACTAATGACTGAAGAACAAATTTAAAATATTCAGATAATGCATGCCAGAGAAGTGCTTTATTCTAGGTCTGCTGGCCACCAAAGTACATGATTTTTCTATAATAACATAATGGTGTGGTATAGTTGTAGTCATTGCAAATACCTTTAGAATTTTTGTTTTGAAAAACTTGTATAAGAGAAAGAGAGAGAACAGTTTTGAGAAACAGATTTTTAAGAGATTATTGGCATAATCTAGCAATTAAGTGATGAAAGTCAGATTTAAATTCATACCCCCTCATTGGTCCTACCACTCTAATATAGAGGTCATTGATATTACTTTATTGTAAAAGTTATGCGGTAGAATTAATTAAAGTAGATTATCTATTTTATATCATTGGCCTCTCTTCAATCCTTAAAAGCATCAGAGAAAATATTGATCTTCAGCATCCCTGACAGATGGAGAACAAAAAAGTTAAGATGGATACCTTGAGAGTTTGCATTAATAACAGTACAATTATACTAGGCATGAAGAAGAGACATGCAGAGCAGCTTTCTGTATTTAAATGAATTGTTTTGTGATGCAAATTAGTACACTCTGCACTAATGAAGTGAATTCTTTAACTGCTTGAGTCATTTCTGGTTATCATTAAACCATAGAAATCCCATGAAAAGACTTTACAACTGAAGATGGTGAATAAAATAAGGTGATGAATAAAACAAAGGCATTATAAGTTCACCAAATTGATGTGAATCAGCTTCTGAAAAGTAGACTTGTTGTTAGCTTTTCAGAGTCCATATTGTAAAATGGAAACAAAGGAAATAGTTTTGGCCTGTGTAGAAACAACTAACAACTAACACTCTGAGTTACATCGAAGAATATTTGTAGGAAAATAATTTACATCCGTGTCATTATTTACTCAACAATTCACTGGGTGTTCAAGTGTCATGGACTAGAACACACATTTCAAACACAGCTCTGAAACCATGAAACTACTCTCAAGAAGGACAAAGTAAAATAGGGAAATAAGTAGGGAGGTTTTCTTTCTTTGTTTTAACAATTGGTGTAGTAGAGAATGGAGAAAGACTCTCTTAGTCCATGTGAGAAGATAAATCTAATTCTTCCTACCTGGGAGTGAAGAAGGATTCACATGTTAGCTTTTACCCTCAACTTCAAACTATGTTAGGTTGAAAAGTATGTAAGAGCTATATTTTTTTAAGATTTATTTATTTATGCATACAAGAACTGGGGTGTAGGCCAGAGGTGTGGGGTGGTGAAAGGATTCACCAGAGACAGAGTGGGGAGCAGAACAGGCAGATCTACTGAAGTACACTGCTGAGGGTAGCAGTGGGCGAGGCAGGAGATGTCTGCTGTGCTGATCGATGCTTTTTTAAAAATAATCTTTGATTTCTTTTAAGATTTATTTATTTATGTATACAAGGACTGGGATGTAGGCCAGAGGTATGGGGTGGTGAGAGGATTTACCAGAGGCAGAGTAGGGAGCAGAACAGGCGGATCTACTGAAGTACACTGCTGAGAGCAGCAGTGATCGAGTTAGGAGAGGTCTGTTGTGCTGTGTGGGAAGCTCCCTGGCCAGGGATCAAACTTGTGCTGCAGTGGCTGCAGACAGCTTCATAGGCTGAGACTTAACCTGTTGCGCCACCAGGGAGGTCTGATCTATGCTTTTTTGAATCAAAGCCACAGAGGTGTGATAAAGCAGGACAGCAACCAGAAAGTCCACTGTAGCTTGAGTGGAGAGGGAGGGTAGGGCGAAGCTAGAGATGAAAACAGGGAGAGGGTAGCCATGACTGCAGTGCACCATGAATGTCCCGTCACAGTTCCGCCCTAGCCGATAGAGATGGAAACACTGAGAGACAGTAATCAAGAATGAAGTAAACCAAATTTACTTTTCAGAAAAATCATTAAGCCTGTTCTATGATAATAGACCTAAAGACTCACTTAGAAGTGAGAGGAAGAAGCATTAGAGAGGGCTGCTTCCATTGTTCAGTGAAAGGTTGTGCATCACTCTGTGGCATATTA
This sequence comes from Scalopus aquaticus, assembly GCA_004024925.1. NCBI lineage: Eukaryota > Metazoa > Chordata > Mammalia > Eulipotyphla > Talpidae > Scalopus > Scalopus aquaticus. Next base: position 40,211 of record PVIJ01005769.1, on the reverse strand, counting down.
CTAGAAATGGTAGACAAGGGCAGGAAATAGTGAACTAGGAATGCTAGAAAGGTTGTTGATCATTCAAACTTCTGAAGAAGCACACACTTCAAAAATGCTTCTTGGTGTACAAAGAAGGGATGTTTTAGAAGTCACCGAAAGCACAACAGTTCATCAGACATCACAGGAAAATGATAGACATTTATGTCTACAGGTTATTGGGGTGGCATTTTAACCTAATTCTCTCTGTGCATGATTTAATTTATCTGTATAAGTAAGGATTTTCTATAGAAACAGTTAACAGAGTGCATATGTATGTGATAGATACATGATGGGTAAATGGATGATAGATGATGATAGACAGACAGACAGACGGACAGATAGTCAGATGGGTTTTAAATAGCTGGATCCCACAATTAGGGGAGTACAACTCCAAAATCAATAGGACAAGCAAAGAGACTTAAATCTCTGGCAAGGCTGATGTTGCAGTTTTAACTATAGAGTCTAGAAACTTGTAAATAATCTGTATATTGCAGTCTGAATGTCAAGGTACTTTCTTGGTAAAAATATGTCTACAGCAACATCTGCACTCATTTTTGATAAAAACCTGGTCCCCATAGTCTAGTCAAGTTGACAGAAAATTAACCATCACATCACTTCACGTTTGATTTAAATATTTGAAAATTGCACGTCTGTTAAGTCCAACTTTATTATACAAAAAATATTTTTCATTTACTTTTTTTAATCACAGTTGCTATAAACTGGTGTTTTTAACTAGTTTCACTCTATTATTCAGAATCATTTCAGTTGTCTAATAAGTCTGATCAAGTTTTCTTTAGAAATTATATAAACTTCTAAGACTTTTTTAGCTTTCTACTCATTCCCTGTGTAAAAATCTATGGGTAAGGATTTATTTTTTTTCTAATAGGTTTATAACTAATAACTAAACCTGACATATTTTTAAAGTTAATTACAAATATTACAAAATGAGTTTTGCCAAATTGCCAAACATTATGCTAGAGACACTTCCTCTGCCCTCACAGAACTCTTTTCCCCATACTGTTGATAGATATAGAACAATGCAACATTTCAACAAAAAGTCAAGCATTCAAGGTATGGAAAAGGACTTCTGAAATAGGAAAAGTCACTTTATTCTAAACAGAATGTAGTAATTTCCCTATTCTCTAAAAGAAAAAAAATCCAGTTTTGCTTCTTATTTTCAAAGAAACCTGTTGTCAAAAGTGGAATGATAAAAAAAGTTATACTTGTTTCAGATATTGTGATTCATGATGACTAAAGAATAATAAAGAATAAAATGCCAAATACTGAAGTTCAATATCACCAGCAGTGGTTTTATAGATTTTTTTTTAACATAGGTAAAGAATGTCTTTTGGTTTAATGAATGATTTTTACACATAATAGTTTAAACTGAGGAGTTACAATATTTTGGTGCTTCTAGAAGGTGTTATTAAATAATAATATCTATTGTGAATCATTTATAATTGAGAGAAGAGGATCATTACAACAGATATGTTGACCAGTCTTCACACTTTCTTAGAAATTATGGTGTCTGGAAAAGGCAAAAGTATCTTTTCGTTCCCACGTTTCCTGTCTAATAATAAAGATATAAATTGTCCCTGAATTTGAGTAGCTCATTTTCTCAGTTTTAAATAATAAATTGGCAGTGAGAACAGGGAGCTTGTGTCATTATGAAAAGCTTAATACGTATTTTCTAATACTATATTATTCCCACACCTGTGCACCATTGTTCACACAGAAGTCATATCAATTTTATCCTAATTTCATTAGAAGTTGAAAACTCCCAAGTAGCTAAATTATTTCCTCTCATTATAACAACTAATTTGACATTTATCCTTGTAAGAGTCAAGTAAAGACTAATGATATTTCTTAGAAAGAAAATATCTTATGAAATTCTGACATGTTTGAAAACGTTTTCATATAAGCAAAATGAGTTATTCTAATAGATTTATGGAATTTTAGATCAGGAAGTGAATTTAGTTCAATCTCAAGCTTTTGCATCTCTGGAAAAGCCCACAAACTTGGCAAAAGTGGTCAAAGAGACACTTGAGATTAATATGACATTTTATATCTTCCTTCAATCACAATGATTCTTTCTCTCTCTTTATTCTCTTGACAATTTCATTGAAAGCCACTTCATACACTCTTTGGTAGTATTCAATCCTATAATCTATGGCTATATTTAAAGTAGAATTTGGTTGTCTTGTCACTATGTTGTAATAACACTCAGTATATTGTAACATTGTCTCTTCATATGTCTGACCATATATCATCATGATCATGCTTTAATTTAGCAAATAGGAAAAAATCTAGGTAATTTAAACCAAAAATTAATATAGAAAAGTTATACTTATCAAATCATTGGAAAATCTGTGATTACAGAAATTAGGGGACTAACACTGGATGATTGCAGTCAAGACACACCACAGAAACTGTACTACAAGATGATTTATCATATCAGCAAAAGAAAAGACAGAAAGCATATAATAGTGATAGAAGCAGAGAAGGCATTTGATCACATTTAGATAAAACCTCTTACTATATAGGTATAAAAAGAACATACCTCAGTGTAATATAAGCTATATATGACAAACCCATAGCTAGTAGCTAGTGTCATTCTTTTTTTTAAAGATTTATTTATTTATGCATACAAGCTGGGGTATAGGCCAGAGGTGTGGAGTGGTGAGAGGATTCACCAGAGACAGAGCAAGGAACAGAACAGGCAGATCAACTGAAATACACTGCCGAGGGGAGCAGCAGGTGAGGCAGGAGAGGTCTACTGTGCCATTTTGGAATCTCCCTGGCCGGGTATTGAACTTGTGCTATAGTGGCTCTGGATAGCTTCGTAGTGCTACACTTAACCTGTGGTGCCACCAGCGAGGCCCACTAGTGTAATTCTTTTTTTTTTTAAGGATTTATTTTTATTTATACATACAAGCTGGGGTACAGGCCAGAGGCGTGGGGCGGCGAGAGGTTTCACCAGAGACGGAGTGGGGAGCAGAACAGGCAGATCAGAAATACACTGCTGAGGGGAGCAGCAGGCGAGGCAGGAGAGGTCTGCTGCACCATGTGGGATTCTCCCCAGCTGGGCATCGAACTCTCATCGCGCGCTGCCGCCAGCTCCACAGCGCAGTGCTCAACTGCTGCGCTACCAGGAAGGCCCTAGTGTAATTCTTAATGATGAAAAACAGAGAATTTTCCTTCTATTAGGTAAATGACAAGAATGGCTGATTTTATAACTTTGTTCAACATAATATTGGAAGGCTTAGTTAGAACAATTAGACATGAGAAATACATAAAAGGAATCCAAATTGGTAAAGAAGTGAAACTATCACTATTTTCAAATGATGTGATAATATACATAGAAAATCCTAAAGATATCAGTATAAACATTAGAAACAATAATTCAGTGTAGTAAAGTTATCGCCTACAAACACAACATGGAAAAGTCAGTTGCATTCCTATATGCAAATAATGAACTAAAAGAGAAGTCAAGAAAACAATACTATTTACAGTCACATCAAAAATATTAAATATTTATGAATAAACCTATCATAGGAGGTGAAAGACCTATTCAATGAAAACTGTAAGACATTTTTTATTTCTTAAATTTTTTTATAACTGTTTTTTTAAGTATTTATTTATGTATATAGGCTGTAGTACAGGGGGCGGCAAAAGGGTTCACAAGAGACAGAGTGGAAAACAGAACAGGCAGATCGGCGGAAATACACGGGCGAGGCAGGAGGGGTCCCTGGCCAGGAGTCAAACTCGCGTTGCTCCTGCCGACAGCTCCAAGGCGCAGTGCTTAACCGCTGCGCTACCAGGGAGGCCCTGTAAGACATTTTTTTTTTTTTTAATAGAAGAAAACAGAAGGAAAGGGAAAGATACTTAATGCTTAAGGAGTGGAAGAATTAAGATCATTAAAATGCCTTTCTGACATACAACGACATTTGGATTCAATGCCGTCCCTATCAGAATTTCAATAGAACTCTTTAAATGGAGCAAACATTATTGAAATGTATATGGAAACACGAAATACCCCGAATAGTTAAACAATATTGACAAAAAAAGAAGAGGAATGGAGGTATCATGCTCCCAGATTTCAGACCATACTACCAGGCTATAGTAAGCTAAACAAGCAGAAAAATTGAATGGAACTGAGAGTCCTGAAATAAACCCATATTTACGTGGATAGTTATTCCATGATGAAGGAGCCTAGAACATACCTAGAAAAAGGAAAGTCTTTTCAAAAATGGTGCTGGAAAAACTAGACAGACACATGCAGATGGAGGAAAATAAACCACTCTCTCACACCCTACGCAAAATATAAATCAAATGGTTTAATGACTAGAACATGAAATCATAAAACAGATAATAGGAAACATACAACTACTCAACAACATTGGCTTCAGGGATATTTTGGGGAATCAGCTACAACATGAAGGGAAACACATGTAAAAATAAACAAATAAGACTACATCAAACTAGAAAGCTTCTGTGTAGTGAGATAAACTATCATTAATCTCACCCGCTGCTCCCCTCAGCAGTATATTTCAATCTGTCTTTTCTGTTCCCCCCTCTGTCTCTGATGAATCCTTTCACACCCCACACCTCTGGCCGACACCCCAGTTCTTCTATGTAAAAATAAATAAATAAAATATCTAAGAAAACAAAACAAAAAGTCTAGTTTACCATCACTGATAAACAGGAAAATGCAAATAAAAGCCATAATGAGATATAAACTCATTCCAATAACAGTGACCCATAACAAAAAGGAGAAAAGAAACATAAATAACAAAAATTGGGGAGGGTGTGGAGAAAAATAAATCCTATACACTGTGGGAAACAGCCTAAATTCCCCATGACAGAGTAATGGCGGAGGCGCGGTGATATACATCTGAAGAAGTGTGAACCTCTGCCCGTAAATCATACACAGTGTTGTTAAACAATGTTACCTAAATAAAAATGTAATAGTAAAGTAAAATAAAAAGGATGGTCACAACTTTGTTTTTTGTTCAGTTAGAACAGTTACACCTATTATGGTTTATATCAAAATCATGAAATATTAATATTATGAACAATAAATATTATGCAATGAAATAAACAAATGCTTCTACATATAAGAATGTCACAGTTGGCATAACTACTAATATCTGAGTAAATAAATTGAGGGCTTTTTTAAAGTTAGACTTGCAATATTATATGTCAAGAAAAGATCATAACCATAAACCATGATTAATTCCAAACTCAACTGAGCAGGGCCAGATGTTTTATTATTATCTCTTTTCATAAAGATAAAAGAAAAGACAAAACAAAACATAAAAAAGAAAATTTCACTTTATATATTTTAAAGCACATCTAGATAACATCCTGAATTTTCAATAAGTACAGAAAATATAATAATCATATTTAAAATAGTAAATTTGAGCATAGAACTGTGTCCAACTACTAGAAAACAAACTACTTGTATCTCATGTATTTGGCTAATATTATCTACTTTTGTAATTTTTAAAATGTGTAGAACCTTAAACATGATAAATCTAGGCATGCATACTTAAAACACAGGTGCTAAAACCCACCTAAAATAAAAACATTGCTCAATTGATTTCTATACATTGCATTTGGTATATAAATTCTAAACTAATATCATTCTAAATCTACATGAAAATGATGTCTAGTTGAAATATTGAAATAAATAAACTATGCTTCATTTCAACTAAAATTCTTTTGTTCTAAAAAGACCATATCTCACTATGGAATATATATATATATATATATATATATATATATATATATATATATATATATATATATATATATATATATATATATATATATATCTTTCTTCTAGTTACAATTCATCTGTGAGAATCATATTTATAAAGTATGTTTTTAGTACAATTTTAAATTTATTTCTCTTTTAAATTTCATTATGATTTTTTAATCTTTCCTGCTCTGCAAGAGTTTTCTGAACTGTATTTTGTTCTTAGTATTTTCTAAGCAAGTATGTATTGTAGGACAAGTCATCCCATATTTTTAAGAGATCCTTTAGTTCTATCCCAAGTGCAAAAATTTTAAACTATTCTGCAAGTTTAATTTCATGAGTGTATGTAGCAACATTTGTAATTTGATTTAACATGTAATCAGAGCACTGAGGAATTTTCAAGCAACAAAAATAATATGCAGGTTCCTATGATAACTATGCCACTATACAGCTTTCAAAGCCATATGGAGCAGATAATGCCAAGAGTGAACACTCATGTAAACTATAGACTTTGGGTGATTATGATGTGTCACTGTGGGTTAATCAAATGTAACAAATACACTATCCTGGCAGGGGGTGTTGACAGTTGAGAAGACTGTGCTTATGTGAGACACCAGTATATGGAGAATTTCAGTACATTCAGCTAAATTCATTAAACTGTTCTAAAAAAATAAGTCTTTGCAAAAATCATCATGCACTTAACACAGGGGATATATCTAGAATTTATATTCCTTCCCAAGTGCTCTTGCCACTGGAGGAACATCCTTGAACTGACATGATGAAATATGGTGACCATTTTACCTCATTTCATTTTTGCCTGTAACTTTTATGAAAACATTCAAAGGTGACTGAAGGTAGCAAAATAAACACTGGACAAGGATATAGAGGACATAAATTCTATTTTAAACCCTACCATTTATAAGATATTGGATCTTGATTTTATTCATGAAAACTTTGGCAATTTGGTTTTCTCACATATAAAATGAAGATGACGCTCTTCTTATTCACTCTTATGAAGTTAAATTTAATAGGAATTAAATTTTAAAAATATAAAATGTTATTCAAACATAAAATGCTCTAAAAACATAAAGTGTTTTAAAAACACATAAATTGTAAATGATAGTGGCAAAGATAATGTTAGCACTTTATAAAGAGATAATTTCATTTTGGTCAAATTAAGTAAACACTATTATTGAGCCAAAAATCAAAACTAAAACCAAATGCCACCATGCAATTCCTATTTAATATGGTCTACAATATTAAAAAAAAAAAACTAAATGTTTGAAATGGAGTTATCTTTTATATACTTAACTACATAAAAAATTAGAAGAGAAGCAAAGCAAAGGACTTCGCTCCATTTTAAAAAAGAAAAATCCTGAGTTTTCTTGAGGCCCCCAACTCATGAGCAAGGTCCTTGGGTTTGAAGACTGATTCCTAAACTTAATGCCTCTGTGACCACTGAAAGGAACCCCCACTTTGCTCTCTTACTGGGTAGTGGCAGACAAGAAGCTCTTCCTGAATAGCCTTTGTGTGGATGCAGAGAGGGAAGATAAGACAGAGGACACACATTGATAATGAAATATGGGAATTATGTTTCAGGTAGTTTGGTAAATTTTCTTTTAACTAAATCCATTTTCTTTTATACACTGCAGTTATGATTTTTTCTGTTGGATTTCAAATGGACTACACAATGTTTTTAAAAAAAACATCACAGAGAAATAGATTGTATGGGCATGCAGGTAATTCATATAGACATAAAGAATTTAGGATGAGAATTAAATAACATTTCAGAAAGATAAAATACCATCAAGGTGTTTATGTTCTTGCTCTGGTCAGTATTCCTGCATTGCCCCGTTCTCAAAAAGCTGTTTTGTTCACCGATTTTTTGTTTTAACTTGGAGACTTCTGAAATACAACTTGAGGGATAAAAGCATTCAAATTGTAATTAAAAAAAAAAAATTCATTCAAGACCATGTAAATATTTCCTGAAGAAGCAGGTGTTGTGACTGCTTGATTGATTTTGTATATTCTTTAAATTTACTGGGAAAAGACTTTCTAGATCTTGCACTTACAAAGCATGTTATTTGAAAGACATTATGCCAGTAACTGGGTACACTACAATGAAAAAACTGTATATTCTTTTAAGGATGGCTTAAAGGTTCACATTTTGTTAAATGACTTCTTTATATTTAAGTCACTTTAGACTCATGATTATTAAAGTGAGATTTTCCTCATTTAGTCAGCACCAGACTGACATATATAACCAGAGAAATACAAGTTCAGTAAAATTTCTAAAAAATATTCCCAATCCTAAGTGAAATTTGAAGGTACATTTCTCTCTAGATTTTTAAAATATTTCTTCTGCTTTCATATACTTCCAAATCCCACAAATGACCTACATGTATCCCAACATAACCAAAAGTCTATCTAAATAGTAACTTTTAATGTTTATTTGAATGAATTTTTATTTTAATGTTTATTTTAATGAATGACACTTAGATTAATCTATTATAGTTTGCAAGGTCTATTGGTCTTCCAAACTATGTTCAAGGTCATAATGAAAATGATTCTTGTACTTTTAAATGCAGAGTGTATTGCTGGATATTCTAGTATTATTGAAATTTTATGGTTTTTATGTATCATAAGTATCATATACAAGAATTCTGAATTGATTTCATTACTTGCCTAAATAAAAAAAGGTCATAGAGCTGTTCCTATTTTTTTAAAAAGATTTATTTATTTATGCATACAAGCTGGGGTGTAGACCAGAGGTGTGTGTGGGAGGGGATGGGGGTTGATAGGATTCACCAGAGACAGAATGGGAAGCAAAACAGACAGACTGACTGAAACACACTGCTGAGGGGAGTAGCGGGCAAGACAGGAGAGGTCTGCTGTGCCATATGGGAAACTCCCTGGCGGGGTATTGAACTCGTGCTGCAGTGGCTCTGGATAGCTACATAGTGCTGCAGCTTAACCCGCTGAGCCACCAGGGAGTCCCCTGTTCCTAATTTTTTGGCAAAGGTATTATTTTCATTGGTGCAATTTTGGTTTTAGCACTTTATATTATTTAAGACTATAAGTTCGGGCCTCCCCGGTGGCGCAGCGGTTAAGCGCTGCGCTGTGGAGCTGTCGGCAGTGGCGACACGAGTTCGACGCCCGGCCAGGGAGAATCCCACATGGCGCGGCAGACCTCTCCTGCCTTGCCCGCTGCTCCCCTCAGCGGTGTATTTCTGATCTGCCTGTTCTGCTCCCCACTCTGTCTCTGGTGAACCCTCTCACCGCCCCACGCCTCTGGCCTGTACCCCAGCTTGTTTGTATAAATAAAAAATAAATCTTAAAAAAAAAAAAATCTTTATAAAAAAAAAAAAAAGACTATAAGTTCACAACTTTTCAGTAGTGTGTTACCACACCATGCCCACTACTAAAACACCAATAATCCTCCATCACAGAACACTGAGCACATCCTCCATTTTCTTCTCACCTCACTCTCCCCTCTGGGAATTAAATCTGCAGTCAGATTTCTATGGTTTGTTTTGGTCTATTTTTTTCTTTTGTTTCTTTGTATTCAACACATTCTAGCTTATTTCAAGTAGCATAGTCCCTTCCAGTTCCATCTATGTTGTTGCCAATGACAAAAAATTCATCTTTTTTTTATTATTACAGATGAGTAGTATTCAAGTGTGTATATTTGTCATATCTTCCTAACTCACTCATCTATATCAGCACTAAGACTTGGCTTTTATAAATAGTGCTGCAATGTACATAAGAGTAAGAGTGCATATATATATCCCTTTGAATTAATGTTTTTTTTAATGTATTTTGGATAGACATCAAGATTTAGAACTGCTGGACCATATGGCATAATCTATTTTTAATATTTTGAGAAGTGTCCAACTCCATAAGTGTCAGATGAGTCTACATTCCAACCTGCAAAGTAGGAGAGTTCCTTTTTCTCCACAACCTCATCAACATTTGTTTTTTCTTATTTTTTTTTTATATGTGCCATTCTTGCTGGTGTAAGATGGTATCTCATTGTGGTTTTGATTTGCATTTCCCTGATTATGAGGGATGTTGAACATTTTTTTCATATGCCTGTTGGCCATTGGCATTTCTTCTTTGGAGAAGCATCTTAAGTTCTTCTGCTCATTTTCTGACTGGACTCTTTGTTTTTGTTGACTCATGTGAGTCGTTGTAGATCTTTGTGATCAGTCCCTTACCAGTTGTATGGAGTGCAAAATTTTTCTCCCAGTCAGTAGGGTGTCCCTTTGTCTTGGTTGATGTCTCTTTTACTATACAGAAGCTTTATAGTTTGTTGTAATCCCAGCTGTTAATCTTTCCCTTCACTTTCATTGCTTTGGGGGATGTGTCTTTAAAGATGTGACTGAGATGTATATCATGTAATGTTTTGCCTATATTTTCTTCTATATATTTTACAGTTTTGGGTCTTATGTCTAAATCTTTTATCCATTTTGAATTGGTTTTTGTGCGTGGCTTGAGGTAGTAGTCTAGCTTCATAGAATAAATTATCTTATTATTCTTTCAATTAAATAATTACTAGTAAGGGGAGAAATCAAATACTGTACAAAAATTAAGAGCAATGTCAGAAAATAAATAAAATTAGTTAAAAAATTACTAGTTAAAAGAAACTGGCACTTGATGCTTTAACATTAGCCTTATATCTGGCCTCTTCCTTTTTATATGATTTATGATGATTGTTCTATAATAGGTGGTCATGCATCTTCACATAATTATTTTTTTTTCTATTTGAATTGACATTGCTTTTATCCTGTGTGTTTCATTACACAATGAGCACCAGCAGAGATTATAAACATTTTTATCTTATTTCTGATCTCTAAGGAACAAATACTTTATACTCTATTTGATTTTTGAAATATTGTTTGCCAAAATTTTATAATCAGATGAAACAAATGTTAATATGAAAATAAATTTAAAAATGTAACAGACTAATCAAAGAGAAAATGAGTATTTCATACTGGGAACTTTTGTATGGCTATGGCTTATTCTCAACAATTTAACATAGGAAAATATAGTTAAAATGACTTGTAGAAGAAAAGGTTATTTTACAAGTCCATCTCAAAAGAAGAAATATTTCTCTCTGCATGGCAACAAGAGTGATCCTGAATTCTTTATTCTCCATTTGATAATTATTTTTAATATTATGTTCTAATATATTTCCATTAAAAATGTTTCAGTTTATAAATTCTTTGGATGAGACTTTTGAATCTGGAATAGATATCTTTTGTTAAATTTGACCTTGGAAAAAACCATTTAACTTCTAATTCACTTCACCTCAATTAGAATACTAAAATTCAAATAAAATAATGAAGGTAAAGAACATGACATACAGGCTTCCCCGGTGGCGCAGCGGTTGAGCGCTGCGCTGTGGAGCTGTCGGCAGCTGCGACGCGAGTTCGACTCCCGGCCGGGGAGAATCCCACATGGTGTGGCAGACCTCTCCTGCCTCGCCTGCTGCTCCCCTCAGCAGTGTACTTCTGATCTGCCTGTTCTGCTCCCCACTCTGTCTCTGGTGAACCCTCTCGCCACCCCACGCCTCTGGCCTGTACCCCAGCTTGTATGTACAAATAAAATTAAAAAAAAATCTAAAAAAAAAAAAAGAACATGACATACACTTCTAATTTAATATCTGATTAATTTCACCTCAATTAAAATACTAAAATTCAGGTAAAATATGAAGGCAAAGAACATGTCATATACTTTTCCTTCCTTTCTCTCATTAACAAAAATGTTTTGACATTTTTTGTTTAATTACAGATGAGGCTATTAAGACAAATGAAAATAAAATAATTACATCAACAAAATACATGATGTTAGGAATACTTTTACACTGTTTTGGTTGTTGTTAGTACTAAGCCAATTTAAAAGGTTTCAGTTATTGCCCATAAATAATAGACTGCATTAAGACTAGTATAACCACACTGTGAAATACCATCTGGCCAAAAGCAAAGAGGAAATACTACCATTTACAACAAAATGGAAGGAGTTTGTAGAAATTATGAATAGCAAAACAAACTAGAATGGCAAAAGACAAATACTGGCATTTACATACCAGGTGATTTAACAAGGCAAAATACTTATAAAAAATGACTGGAGATTAATAAAGTGAATTTTTCCGAGGTGTAGAGGGAGAGGGGAGGAAGATAGGGTCAAAGATATGTGAGGGATCATATTTTGTTTTGTTTTTTTAATGATGTGGCATCCATAATTAAAAATATATCAAAATGACAGTTTGTAGTAATAAATAAAATAGGGAAGGAATACTTACAAAAGCGATTATCTTCATTTCAAAAAAAAGTCACTAAGCTCTTAACAATAATTATTTTAATTATATATAATTATCTGCTTCCTTAATAGCATTAGAAGAAAACCCTATAAATATAAGAGAGTTCATTGACCCTCCTTTCCTAGCCCTTTGCTTTTCCTGACCATATAAATAAAACTTTATTTTTTTCTTCCTCAGTCCTGGGATAAAGAGATATATAAAATATTATTTATATATCTAAAAAATAAGTGGCAAGGAGAAATTTAGAAAATGATTTCCTAATCTCTGGGATCATTGTGTTTATATGTGTATATATGTGTTTGCTGCTCATTACTAAGTTGTTAAGTAGTTCAGACTTGAGGAAGATTGCTAATGATCTCATATCATTAAGTGCTTCAAATTCCATAAAATGGCATCCAATACATTTCAGAGAGAAAGATAACTGAAGAGATAGCGCAGCTTGATTATACCATTTTCTTCTAACTCCTATTGTGATTTGACTTATAACAGCAACATCGTTCTGCTGTCTACAGTTTTCATCCAGGTAAGTCATAATAATAAGAAAACATCTGTGCCCCTATGCAATGCAAAATTGCTCATGCATCTCTGCAGATCAGGTATAAAACACGGTATCAAAATTGTATCTGCTATGTTGCTCTTTCATTATTATGTTAAAGGAATTAATGCTAAGCAAAGTTTGTTCACATCCATGATTTCTATAATTCTCCAAATTGTAGAGGTAAGAAAGATGGAAATCATGAGCTTCATTTGATGCTGAGAAAGGTGAAATTCACAAAACTACTTCCTGTTGGAGGTGCAAACTAGAAAGTAGCAGACTGACCAAAACCTAGTTCTTCTCTACTCTAGTTTGATGTCTTTTCTCAAGACCACAAAAGAAAAGTACATCCATTGATTCATTCCTTTCTTCAAGTTAATACCATGGAAGCTTAGGAGAACTATGTTTGAACAAAGATCAAATTGTAATATTTCAAATAACTTTTGTAAGCTTCAAGATCATGAATACCATATTTCATTTTGCTCACCATTACATCTTTGTGAATTATTGTCTTATTCTCCAAAACCAGACCTAAAAACTTCGGTCACAGAGTAATATAATCTTTAAGTTTTGTCAAGTGCTAGGGAGTTCAAAAAACTAGATATTCATAAAGCAACAGAGTTTTCTAATCTGAAGTGAATTTGTTTGGGTCAAGTCTAATATATGTTGGAAAATAGACTAATTTAATATCTTTATTCTTGTATAATATGACAATTTAGTCAATTGGTACAAATGATAAACTTAGAATAAATGGACTCTGTTTCCTTTTTCTCTGAGCCATGAAATGCAATTAGATTTTCCCTTTCAAATTAAAATCAGAAAAAAAGAAGAAGCAAACAAACAATGGGGAATCTATTCTGCAATCCTGCATTTTAAAATCTGGGCCCTAGCAGAGTCTTCTGACAGTTGTCGTTGCAAATCAAATGCCATGATAAATAGCACCCTCTTCATTTGAGCAGAGATGACATAGTTCAGAGAAGATTCTATCTGGTAATAGAAATTCAAATTCAGCTTTCTTACCACCTGATAATCACTTTAACTGAGTGCTAGAAGGACTGGTCCTATCAGAGATGGAATTCATTGCAGGGGCATCAACTGAAAACACACCTGCTAACCCAAGGTTATTTAAATAAATCCACACTCAATCTTCTTCAGTTCTGTATGGATAAGAATACCACCCCCCAGGGATTGAAAAATATAACTGAGTTTGCTCAAGGTCATGCAATTTAACTTGGCACTAGCCACAACAATCCCTCGTACCTTTAACATACCAGGACTGTGTCCGCCATCATGTGTTGAAGAAAAGATTGAAACCAGGGGTGGACACTGTGGCATGCTCTTTTTGTTCAAATCAGCAAATTTATTTCCTGGAAAATAAACAGAATTTAATAATTGGTTAATGACAGAAAACTAAGCAGCCTATAGCTCTGAGATGGAGAAATCCAGGAAAAGTTAAAATAGAAGAAAACATGAAGGTGCAAATAAGAGGGATGGTGTACAAAACTGTGAAGAACTTGAACCATGGTTGTTCCTACTTTGTATTTATTTATTTTTTATTGTGATAATGTTGCTTACATTATTATGGTAATTTGGATGTATAGGACCAGGTATAGTTACCATAGCTGGAAGGGATTATGCTAAGTGAAATAAGTCAGATAAACCCTGGGTGGTGTCACTAATATGTGGAATACAGAGAAACCAAACAAAGGTTCAGGTCAGAGAAACTTAAAAACCAACCCTTGAAGCTGATCAAAGATCTGAAGCATGGAGTGGGGTGTGGAGGGACAAGAATAAAGGAGGGAAGGGACACAATAGACTATGGTGATAGACTAGTGTGATTTGATAGTGGGTACACTTTGGCCCTACTTTTTATTTAAAAAAAAAAAAAGATCTATTTTATTTATGCATGCATGCAAGAACTGGGGTGTAGGTCAGAGGTGTGGAGGATGACAGGATTCACCAGAGACAGAGTGGGGAGTGGAACATGTGGATCTACTGAAGTATACTGCTGAGAGCAGCAGTGAGTGAGAAAGGGGAGGTCTGCTGTGCCATAAAGGTTAGCTCCCTGGCCAGGGATGGAACTCATGACACAGTGACTGGCGATAGCTTGATAGCACAGAGACTTAACCCCTGTACCACCAGGCAAGCCTTGGCCCTGCTTTTTTAAAATATGCCAGTTACAAAGTATCTGTGTTATAAAATTGAATAAAAAATTACTATTAATTTAATGATTGCTTTGCAGATAAATATATTTTAATTTTCCTTTTAATTGTAAGATCCCTTAGTGCAATTATAATACAAAATAATACATAAAAGAATGGTTCGTGCATAAGTATTGAGAAATGTATCTCTTTTCTAAATTAGATGTATCAATATTTTGCACTGGGACCTGACTGAATGTGTCCCAGAAAAATGATCAGATCCCAAAGAAAGTCATATCAATTCTGGAATTTTGTTTGTTTGTGTTTAGTTCACCCAGATACACTTAAAGATTGTTGATATCATTATGGCTTAATAGGGAACAAATTCCCTAGGAAGTAGATGATTCACATATAATTCTAGCATTAGGAGGATGATTTTAACAAGTCAGACCCCCTTTTCCCAAGCTGTTAACTGGAGATCATAATGCAAGTTAGCCTGACTTTACTATGCCATTTTGAGACAGTAAATATAAATTTGCTTTAACAACTATATCTGCTATATTATTGATTACATTAACTAATTTTACTAAACCCTGGCTTAAGATTTTATGCTTAAGATTTTATTTCCTTTGATAAAACATCGAGTATTTGATTCTCTTGTTTATATGCTGCACTGTTCATTCCTTCATGTCAAATAGCCAATTCAGGTGCGAATCCTTGCTAAACCAACCTGTTCGTTTGCTTAACACGTTCTGTTTTTCTTTTCTATGTCCTCATGTTTATGCAGTTCGGTGGTGCTCTAAAATGAATGTCATTTTCCAAACACATTTTCCTAGATTTGCATGGAAAGAACTAATATTATCTCCCTCTTCAAACTCAGTATAAATTGCCTTTGTCTATTTGATATTATGTCATGTTGTAAAGTTACACCCAATTTGTGTGTTTAGAATGCTAAGTGGATCTGGATTGGTACTTTAGAGTTCCAGATTCTAGTCCTAGCTTTGTCATTAACACTCTTGTGACCTTGCTTTGTGACTTGAGGAATCATTTAACTAATTAAATAATGCATTCATTTAGATAAATGTGTATTAAGTAACTTCTGAGAGGATGCAAAGATGAATAAAATAGAGATCCCATTCTCACCTAATTCAATTTGTGATGATAAAAACAATATAAACAAATCAGCAAAGGACCAAATGGTCATTAAAATATGTGCAAAGCATGTGAGAGCTCTAGATAGACCTTCAATTCTATCAGACCTGGAGGCATTTTTTGAACTGGATCTTAAGAGTCTGAGTTATTTCCAGGAAAAAAAAAAATGGAAGCCAATTTTAGAATAGAGTATAAGACAATTTTGTGGATCAAGGAGAAAGGAAAGATATGAGTGTGGAGAGGTGGAAAGTTGTGACAACCTGAGGCTGAAACTCAGAGCCAATGACTTCCTAGACTCTGTCCCCTATGTCCAACCTTCCATCAAAAGACATCAACTCTTCAGTAAGCTCCTCTCTCTCTTGCACCATCAATTTTAGAACTTACATTTTTCTATTTAGCACTTAGCAAAATTTTAATTATTCATTTGTTTGTGTGGTGTTTTTCTTTGTTGCCATGGTATCTGTCTCTTACCACATCTACCAGGAGATCAGGGACATGTGTACATTCATTATTGTATAACCAGTATATTATATATGCATGGTAGATATATTATGAAAGAGTGAATAAATAAATACTTATAGGACTGAAACATTAACATTCCATGCAAGGAATTTGCATGATCCCATTTCAGTTTTACAATAATCACAGAAAGAGCAGGATGAAAGGTAAAGTGAAGAGCAGGTGAAAAGGTATGAGTAGCAGTAAACAAAATAGTTAATAAATTCACTTATAGTCATAAATTATTATTTTTAATGACTGATGAAGATGCATGATTAAAAAAATTCCAAATATCAGTCAAGTAGAAGGTTGGTTCTGTTTTCCTATTTGTGTGCTTGGTCTCTGTGTACACTGTAATCTTTGTACATGTCAAGTTCCTCACCTATTTAGTTAAGTGATTCCAATTTAATTATATCTAAACCACAGTGAAGTTTTAATATTCTATATAACAAAATGATTAACCAAGTTAGCCACAAGTATGTGGAAATGGAAATAGAAATATAAAAATCCATAAGAAATACATACCTATATATAATGACATATTTTTTAAAATGTAACATGTGTCTATTGATCAATCTTGAATTTAGTTACTTTCATAAATTATGCTGAATTTGTGGTTGGGCATAGAAAGTCCCCTGAGATATCCTACGTAAGTATGTAAATGTTTTATACTTACAAATATAGCTATGTAGGGTAATATTAAAAGTAGGCACATGGAAGCTCCATATTGAGCAGTTTGAGGAATCGCCATACAGCTTTCCATAGTGGTTGGACCAATTCACATTCCCACCAGCAGTGTAGAAGAGTTCCTTTTTCTCCACATCCTTTCCAGCATTTTTGTTGCCTATATTTTTAATGTGTGCCATCCTCACATATGTGAGGTGGTATCTCATAGTAGTTTTGATTTGCATTTCCTTGATTATAAGTGATGTTGAGCATTTTTTCATGTATCTGTTGGCCAGTTGCTTTTCTTCTTTGGAGAAGTGCCTTTTTAACTCTTCTGTCCATTTTTTGACTGGGTTATTTGCTTTGTTTCTGTGGAGTTGTGTGAGTTCCTTGTAAATTTTTGTTATCAGTCCTTTATTGGATACATTGTGTGCAAAGATCTTTTCCCAGCTGGTAGGGCGTCTGTTTGTTTTGGTTAATGTATCTTTTGCTGTACAGAAGCTTTTTATTTTGATGTAATCCCACCTGTTTATCTTGTCCTTCACTTCCTTCGCTTTGGGGGATGTGTCGTTAAAGATTTTGCTGGGATGTATGTCGTGTTCACAATAGCAAAGATATAGAAGCAACCCAGATGTCCAAAAATATATGATTGGATCAAGAAGATGTGGTACATATACATAATGGAATACTGTTCAGTATTCAAAGAAGATAAACACATGCAATTTGCAGGGGCCTGGATGGAATTAGAGGGAATCATACTCAGCGAAACAAGCCAGAAAGAAAGAGAACAACATTGAATGGCTTCACTTATAACAAGACTATAGGGAAACCAAATAGGAGAGAGACACTTGGGGGGTTGGGAGGAGGGGAGGATAAGGGCACAAAATGGAGTAGAAAAGGACACAAGGGACCACGGAGATGGATCACGGGTGAATTGGTGGTGGGTTACCCAAGGGGAATACAAAATGTAAAAGATATAAATAACAATAATATATATATATATTTAAAAAAAAAAAGAAAGAAGAGAAAAGCCAAACCAGAAAAAAAAAATAGTAGGCACAGTTTTGGGGAATGTAACTCGCATCTCAAACATGGAAATTCTGAACTTTCAGGACAACTCCTGGAGTAGCAGGGGAGCCACCTGCATTCATGTTCACCTGTGCCCTTATCCCAACCTTGTTCAAGATGTACTATGAACTTGTTTTCTCTTACCTGCCACCGTTGTCTGAGGCTTTCTTTATGTCATCTGCTTCTTTCTCCTCATCCAATTCTTAACATGGCACAGCGATCTCACCAGAAGAGGAGGGAAAAAGGGCAGAGAAATTGTTCTGTAATGATGGTATGGGTATTGTCATTGGATCCAGGATGTATATGTGAAGGCTGAATTTTGCACAGGTGTGCACATTTAATTAGTGTGCTATTTCTGAATTCTGGAAACTTTCCCTGAGTATAGATGCTAAGGATATGAAAAAATACATAATTTCTTTAAATTTTACTGAGGAAGAGATGCCTTTCTCTAATTTACACAAAAATATCTATTGGTTAGCAGAAATCCTTGTCTTTCCTTAAATAAATATTCTTTTTTGTAAAGCCACAAACATTCAATCTTGACTCACATCTGAAATATGCTATTTGCTTGTGACTACTTCTGACCAGTTCTATATGGTCATCATCATTGTTTCTGCATACTCTTTTTGGTGGAAATATATCTGAATATTTCAACACTTCCTTGCCTGTTTCTACAGTCATGGTAGAGTTACGTGATAATTAGTGCAGTATATTGAGAGTAGCATTGGGCATAAGGCAAGCAGAGAACTAAAAAAAATAGTGTATAAAACTACTACAGCAGTTTTTAGAGGGAAGATGATTCTTCCAAATAAAATATTTGAAAACATGTTTCAGGCATATTTTGATAGTTAAATTGCTCTCTCTGTTTGGCTGTGACCTCACAGACAACCAACAGATGGTTTGTAAAGAGATCTGGCATACCTTGCTCATTCAGCATTACACAAGGCAGTTATTGAGATCTTATGTGTGTCAGTCAACACTTCTAAATAAAATTTTAAAATACATGCACAAATTCAAATTAACTGATAAAATGTTCTTGCTGCTGTTGCTTAAGACCTGTAGTTTAGTTGAAAAAAATTTTAAAAATGCCTTATTTGGAGAAGTATTTATTTACTCTTCTACCCAAGTTTTGAGTGGGTTGTGTTTTGTTGTTGTTGATTTGCATGAGTTCTTTATATATGTTTTTCATGTCAGCACTTTGTCAGATGTGCTATGTGCAAATGTTTTATCTCATGTAGTAGAGAAGAAATACAGATGGCCAATAAACACATGAAAAAAATGTTCATCATAACTTATCACAGAGAAATGGAAATTAAAACCACATTGAGATAACATCCACACCCATAAGGATGGCCCACACCAAAAAGACCAGAATCAACCATAGTTGTTAGGCTATCTTACATTTTTAATGGGAATGTAGACTGGGCCAGCCCATGTGGAAAACAGTATGGAGGTTTCTCAAAATATTAACAATGGGGCCTCCCTGGTGGCACAGCGGTTGAGCGCTGCGCTGTGGAGCTGTCAGCAGTGCGCACGATGCGAGTTCGACACCCAGCTGGGGAGAATCCCACATGGTGCGGCAGACCTCTCCTGCCTCGCCCACTGCTCCCCTCAGCAGTGTATTTCTGATCTGCCTGTTCTGCTCCCCGCTCTGTCTCTGGTGAACCCTCTCACCGCCTCAAGCCTCTGGCCTGTACCCCAGCTCAGCTTGTATGTATAAATAAATAAATCTTTAAAAAAATTCCATTAAAAAAAAAATATATATATATATATATTAACAATGGATATACCATGTGACCCAGCAATTCCACTCCTAGGTTTCTAACCAAAGACCACATAGACACTAATTTGAAGGAATATGTTTACTCATATGTTCATTGCAGTCCTGTTAAAAAGAACTAATTCTCAGTAAAAATGGGAGTGCACTATTTACAATAGTCAAGAAATGGAAACAACCTAAAGCTAACAAAACAGATGCATGGATCAATAAGATGTGGGATATATACACAATGGAATACTACTCAGTAATCAAAAAAGATAAAATTCATACTATTTGTAGCAGCTTGGATGGAGCTAGAAGGGATTAAGGTAAGTGAAATAAGCCACAAAGAGAAAGATAAATACTGGATGGAATCACTGAAATATAGAGAAACCAAACTAAAGGTCAAACAAAGGCAAGCTATAAAATGAATCCTGGAAACTGACCATCAGTCTGAGGCGTCCAAGAGGGCAGGAGGATAGGAAGAGAATGAGGAGGTGTGGAGGTAGCAGAGTGGACTACAGCAGAGAGACGATGGGTCCAGCAGCCTTCCACTGTGTGAGAGGACTGGCAGAGGACTATGGATGCTTTGGTGATGGGATAGCTACAATGACCTCACCAAAGTGGAGAAACCCTGTATTGTCAAAATATTAACAAAGATGTAAAACAATGGCAATTCATTATTTAAAAATAAATTAAAAAAATATTTTCCAAATTAAAAATTAAAAGTAAAAATAAATAAGTTATGCAGTCTAAGTGCCCAAGTACAGAATAATAGATCATGTGTGAGCCTATGTGTGTGCAATGGAACACTACTCAGCTATACAAAAGGTGAACTCCTGACATTTGCAGCAACATGGATGGAACTGGAGATGATAATGATAAGTGAAATAAATCAGAGGGAAAAAGGCAAATCCAGGATGGTCTCACTTATATGTTAAATACAGAGAAACATACCAAAAGTTCAGCCAAAGCCAAATTAATAATAAACTCTTAACAGCTGACTGCAAAAGGGTTGTGGGGGGGGGAGTGTAGAAAGAAAGGGGACCAATGGAACATGGTAGAGTACTGATGGAGCAATGGTAATGGGTAGGCTATGTAAGAAAATAAATTGTGTTTGTGAAAATGCTGTATCTTGGGGCTCATTGATCATGGGAAAATCTGTACACATGGTGAGAAGCACGGGAGAGGGCTATGGAAAGAATGATGGGCATCCTTTTAGTCAGGGGTGATCTGGGAAGACTTTCAGCTCACAGCTGGTCAGTCTACTTCCATCTGTGTGGGGTCTGGGTTTGAAGCAAGCAAATGGAAGGATATGCATTGATTCTCCCATGCTCAGGACTTCGATGTCATCCTTTTAAAAGGCAGGACTTTGGAAATCATTGGGAGGTATTTGACATCAGGTAATCCCAACTATGACTAATGCAGACTGCTCAATCACAAATCTCTTTTGCATATAATTATCTCTCTGTGAAAATATTTCTAATAACTTTATCCTACATAAAGAAAAACATTACATAAGATGGAAGAATTTGAGTCCAAAATCATATTATATAATATAAACCAACAATTCATTTAAGTTATCTAAACTTCAATTTTCTCATTACCACCACCACCACCACCGCCGCCACCACCACTATAAATAGCATACTGAATGAATTTGTGTGGTGACTATGTAAGAGTGAAGAGCAAAAGGCTACACAGTCATGCAAATATTAGAAAAATCACAGCATAATTACGGTGTATAATTATTAATTGGATTCAATAATTTTGGATATATCTATTTCACCTATCTAAAAGTTATCTGTTTGGAACCAGTAATTGAAAAATAACTTAAGCCAAGTTATACACTGGTGATTTAATTAAAACCTATCTGTATTCCTTATTGGATTTCTATTACATACCAGATTGAAATAATTTGTATTACTTGGGGACAATTAAAACTAGAATTTATGTTGTTATATACCACTTTTCACCCACATCTTTCAGATTTTTGCCTCATGTTTTTTTTTTTTCCATTTATATCCCCCGTAATTGGTTTAGTTGTAACGAACAGTACTTCTTAAGTACTTAAGTGTCAATAAATAACTATAAATAACAATAAATCTTGATAAGAAATGTTTTTAAAAATAACATTCGAAAATTATATATAGCATATTTCAATCTAAAATGTACTTTCTATGAAGAATAAGTAGGCTTTTACTGAAAAAGGGCAACTTAAGTTTACATAATTTTATTTAATCAAGAAATAAGTCGTTTTCATTCAATCATTATTCTTGACCAATTACAGATTAACTGTTTTATTATTTTAATAATTATTTCTATAGATTGATAAATTCTAATTGTCTAGGCCTCACAGAATGTTATAGAGCTAACTGAAACTCTAAGGTTTTTATTTGTAAAGTAGATGTATTCTGAGAATAAATTTTAGACTATTTTCTCTAGGAAAAAAAATCATAAGAATAATGATAGTTTATAGTAGGAAAGGGACTGAAATATCTATTTGTGTTTTGCAAGTTCATTTTCTTTGGTAATATGGGAAATGATCTGGTAACACAAGTATAATTCTGGGCTCTGTGGAAAATATGGTAGTAGAGAAGAGGGGATAAAATGAATAATGTGATAGTGTATTGGCACCTGAGCTGTGATGAACATACTCTATTTAGTCCTGTGTTTTCTACTTCATATCCTTTGTTGCCCGCATAATTTTTCTCTGCTTTCCTTTCTGCACCAATTTTATTTGCATCTTTTCAGAGTTGGAGATGGTTTTATGTGGCAATATACATCTGAAGTTATGAATCCGTATCCCTAAATCATATAGTGTTGTAAAACAATGTTACCGTGATAAAAAAATTTATAATTTTTGAAATGATAATTTTAAGAGTATGAAAACTGCTGTATGTGGAACACTGACTTAAAATATATAAATGAAGGTTTGCAAATGATGAATAAACCAATTTAAAAATGTTCAAAAGTAGAGGAATGTCGGAGGCTGGCTCCGACCGAGCGGTGTTTCTCAGGTCCTGGGGGTGGTGTGGAAGGCGTTGGCTAGTAGTGAGGGGAAAGGAGGAGGGAGTAAGAGACAGCACACACACACACACAGCACACACACACACACACACACACACACACGCACACACTGGGAGTGCTCGAGGCCGCTCTGCTTTATTGCCCAGAAAGTGGGATATTTATACTAAAATTTAGCAAGCAAGTACATTTGTAACAGACAATAATAGATTACATAGCTTAAGTGTGCATAATCTAAACAGACAGTGATCAATTACTAGTTTCAGAGAAAGCAGGATCTCTAAGAGATAATTTCACATGTTTAAAGTTTTGTCTCCTCAAAGTCTATAATGATTAACTTCTCTTTGTGTTTTGCGTATTTTGAGATTTAAGGTGTTATGACCGATGCTAACTCAGACAAGGGGGGTTACAAGGGATGGGGGAAGATAAGCCTTAATGGTTAATAAATTTGCTAATGTTTATTCAAAGGACCTGTCATAAAGAAGACATTTGGTAATGTAATGGACAGAGGCTCCAGAGATAAGCTAAACCAAACATATGCCAATTGAGATTTAGAGATTATTTGCCCCTTGCAGGTCTCAGGTCTGGAGTAGAGACCATTTGTTCCCCTGCTCTAAATCAGGTTTCATCAGTAATTTACAGCCTGGGAACTTCCCTTGGTATGTAGGTTAAGTTTGGAAAAGTGGCTAGCAAGTTGGGAAGGAAATGAATGTTTTTGTACTGAACATTAACCTTAGATGGGGCAATAATGTAAGCTTAACAGAGAAACTGCTCAGCACCTGGACCCAAACATGGGGTCTTAGACAATGAGGAAAGGGCTACATGCATGCAGACATACTAGAGCAATTTATTCATAGTTCTTATAAAAGGGAGGCTACTTATTATTTTACCTACAAAATGTTAAGTTTAATTTTCTTATGGGCAGAGATATCACATCCGACTTCGACCCTGATTTGCGACTTTTGTCAAGCAAATCCTAAGGGAGTCAAGGCATGGCCTCGGAATGTGGTTTTAAAGGACAGAATGTATCTTTTTGGATTATTGTTTTTGTGTCCTTTGGGTAGATTCCCAGAGGTGGTATTACTGGGTGATATGGAAGCTCCATTTTTAGCTGTTTGAGGAACAGCCATACAGCTTTCCATAGAAGTTGGACCAGTTTACATTCCCACCAGCAGTGTAGGAGGGTTCCTTTTTCTCCACATCCTCACCAACATTTTTTTCATGTTTTTTTTTTTTTTCAATATGTGCTATTCTCGCTAGTGTAAGGTGGTATCTCATTGTGGTTTTTATTTACATTTCCCTGATTATGAGGGATGTTGAACATTGCACTGTTTACAATAGCTAAGATATGGAAAAATCCCAGATGCCCAAAAATAGATGATTGGATCAAGAAGATGTGGTTTGGGCCTCCCTGGTGGTGCAACGGGTTAAGTGCAGCATGATGAAGCGATCAGCAGCCACCGCAGCACAAGTTCAATACCCGGCCAGGGAGATTCCCACATGGCGCAGCAGACCTCTCCTGCCTTGCCCGCTGTCCCCCTCAGCAGTGTACTTCGGCTGATCTTCCTGTTCTGCTCCCCACCCTGTCTCTGGTGAATCCTCTCACCACCCTACACCTCTGGTCTACACCCCAGCTTGTATGCATAGATAAATAAATCTTAAAAAAAAAAAGAAGATGTGGTACATATACACAATGGAATACTATTCAGCATTCAAAAAAGATAAACACATGCAATTTGCAGCAACATGGATGGAACTAGAAGGGTTCATGCTCAGCGAAATAAGCCAGAAAGAAAGAAAAAGATAAAATGGTTTCACTTGTAACAGGAATATAGGGGAGCCAAATAAGAGAGAGACATTCAGTGAGGGCAGGGAAGGGTAAGGGCTCAAAACGGGGGAGAAAGAGCACAGGGACTATGGTCATGGTTTTCGGGTGAATTGGTGGTAGTTATCCTATGGGGAATACACAATAATGTAAAAGATAAATAAAAAAATAGTAAATGGAAAAATAAAAGAAAACCTACAAAGTAAGGCAGACAGAAAAAAAAGTAATAGAATGATAATAGTTCTATAGTCATCAAACTGGATAACACCTAACATTTGGAAAATTATGTCAGTGTAAATGTAGAAAAATTGATATTTTAGAACATTTCTAATTGGCTCTGTACATTATATATCAGAAGTCACAAAATATAACATTGTTAAATAGAAATTCCAGATGAATTAGAGTGCATAGAAAAAATGTAAAAAATTAGCTCCAATTTTTTATGGCATTATAAGAATGGTTAGTAGTAATCATTGATGTCTTGTTATTTGTTATAAATCATCTTATTTACTCTCTCATATAACCCTTTGACCATATTTTTATCTCCATTTTTTTTTAAAGATTTATTTTTTATTTATACATACAAGCTGGAGTACAGGCCAGAGGTGTGGGGCGGCGGGAGGGTTCACCAGAGACAGAACGGGTAGCAGAACAGGCAGATCAGAAATACACTGCTGAGGGGAGCAGCGGGCAAGGCAGGACAGAGGTCTGCCGCACCATGTGGGATTCTCCCCGGCTGGGCGTCGAACTTGCGTCGCCGCTGCCGACAGCTCCACAGCGCAGCGCTTAACCGCTGCGACACCGGGGAGGCCCCTTTTTATCTCCATTTTTTAATGGAGATATTATCTCCATTTTTTTGTCTGAGAAAACTAGTCACCAGTCACAAACTCTTCCGCACATTTTACATTGCTTGTAATAACCGAACAAATTATAAAATAAAGCCTAAATATTTAATAATAGTGGTTTGTTTTATTACAGTCCCACAATATACAAAAAGGTATTCATGTGTCCACTTTTCTAAAAAGAATAGGTAATGACATGGAAAAATTTTCATAGTACATAATTAAATTAAACTAGCTAGATTCTCAATTGTATAAACTTTGTGATCCTATAAACTATAGATACAAAAAAATAATACATTTGCTTAGTATGAATACTAGAAACAAATATCAATAATTATTAATTCTGGGTGTTGTAACTGCGAGTCAGTTTTCATTCCATGGCTTCTCTTTGTTTTTAAATTTTCTACAGTGAACTTTAATCTTTTATAGTGAAAGTAATGTTTTGAATCAAAATGTATTTTCACGACTTGGATGAGATAATGGGGAGTCTACTAATTGTCCCTATATGCATAGTCTAATATAAGAGAACAGAAACAAAGGAATCTCCCACAGTCTAAATGTAAGCTATCTCTAGTTACTACTCTAGAATTCTTCAACAGTCCTAAAAAAAAAAAAAAAATGATTCCGCTTAGCTTTTGGCATACAGGTTTAATGCTGTTGAAAGTAGATATACTGATAAAGAAGACTTTTTTTTTTAAAGATTTATTTTTTATTTATACATACAAGCTGGGGTACAGGTCAGAGGTGTGGGGCAGCGAGAGGGTTCACCAGAGACAGAGTGGGGAGCAGAACAGGCAGATCAGAAATACACTGCTGAGGGGAGCAGCAGGCGAGGCAGGAGAGGCCTGCCGCGCCATGTGGGATTCTCCCTGGCCGGGCATCGAACTCGCGTAGCAGCTGCCGACAGCTCCACAGCTCAGTGCTTAACCGCTGCGCCACCGGGGAGGCCCCTGATAAAGAAGACTTTGATCTTAGCGATTTTTGGACTTTCCCATCTGACCCCTTTCTCTGTTCCTACTCTCATTTTCTTTTCTTTTTTTTTTTTTTCAAGATTTATTTATTTATGCATACAAGTACTGGGGTGTATACCAGAGGTGTGGGGTGGTGAGAGGATTCACCAAAGACAGAGTGCAGAGCAGAACAGGCAGACTGACTGAAGTACACTGCTGAGGGGAGCAGGAGGTGAGGTAGGAGAGGTCTGCTGCACCATGTGGGAAGCTCCCTGGACCGGGATAGAACTCATGCTGCAGTGGCCGCTGATAGCTTCATAGTGCTGAGACTTAACATGTTGGACCTGCAGGGAGGTCCCCCCACTCTCATTTTCTAAGTATCATTAAGATAGCATTCCACTGTAAGTCTTCAGAAAGCAAATTTTTCTCACAGGCTCATTTTAAATGGAATGTAGGTATTGTATTGTAAGGTATGTAAAGTTTGCTAAGGAGTATTCTGTCACACTAGTAATAGTGATCTCAAAGCAATGCACTAAACCCTAGGCATAGTTACATTCGTTTGGTTTTCAGCTTAAACAAAGAGAGATGATATTAGCACATGGAAAGTTATTTAAAAGTAAGTTTGTTTAAAAATAAATGCAGAGAGGTGGCATCAAGGACAGTCATCGATTGCCAGTGAAAAGATGATCATTCCTTATTTTAGAATGGAGAGTGGTTACTGTGGATTAGAGTCCTTTCATATGATTTCATGGTAAAAGAAGGATTTAGATTAACTCCCAAAGGCCTCACAGATTTTGAACAGAGGAAGACAAGGGTCAAAGGTAACTGAGTGTAGTGCAAAATACACCAGAGAGTTATGCTGAGAAGTAGAACAGAAATCCTTATTCAGTTGCTGCCGACAGGAATAAACACAATCAAATAAATGACTTTTGTGAAGTTCAGTCTCTTTCTTTAGAAAACAGAGGCAATATCTGTACCTCCCTCATGAGGTTGTTGGAGAACCATGAAGGAGAGGAAGATAGGAGGAATAAAAGTGCAGTAGTTTGGGATCAGACCAAGTGGGTCAGAATGGATTGAGAATATAGATTATCTTTAATCAGAAAAATAGTGGAGAATTTTAAGATCAACTTTCGATGGAAATAGTTGGTGCTAGAATGAGTGCCAACTGTGGGTCAAGTACCAGATTAGGTGGTAGTGAGAAAGATGATGTTGAATTAGATGTTATTTCTGCACTAGCATAGCTCCTAGGAGGGTGGTATAAACACAATTTGGTAACTGTCTGCTCACAGTGCTCTTGACATAAACTAGGGTAACTATTTCCTGTGTCCAGGGTTCTGAAAAGCTTTTCTCCTCCTGCTGAGACCTAGTGCATAAGTAGTGCTTAAATATATGGAAAAAATGAGGAGTAAAACTCTTACCGGATGAGCATTATGTTTTTGAAGACACGTGTGCCTTCAGAAACACTCCTGACACAGCAAATCATGAGACTGCTTTTTTACAGATAGTCAACGAATAAAATTATGGATAACTCAGATGCCCTGGAAGTCTCAGTGTAGGTAAAACTGAGTAAACTGAGCTGGACATAGACTTTTTGTGGGTTTGATTACTAAAATGTGTTCCCAAAATATAGCATAGACACATATGGCTTGGCTAATACAGTTTTCCTGACCACCAAATCCAAACTGGCCCCCCTCGCTGATCACACCACTTTTTAAAAATGTTCTGAATATTCTTATCAATATCTGATTATTTTGTTTGTTCAGAACTTTGCCTCCTTTGCACTACAACTTCCCATCAAATTTCACATTCAGCAAGATGCCTGCAGAGTGAACATGTCCACAACAAAATTACAACATAACAAATCAACAGCCTCTGAGAGATAAAAGAACAATTAATACCTACATTGGGAGTAATATCAGGGAAGCAGGGATAGAAAAACTGCATTTGCAGTGGCACCAGGCCAACCCTCGGGAAGACGGGGTAGATGCTGTACTGAGTCTCTCTGCTGGTGTTAAATCAGGGGACTGCTCGTCTGTAAAAAAAAAAAAAAAAAAAAAAAATTTCAGAGACCTGTTAGAAAGCTGTATGATGGTGGAAGTTCAAAGTCCCTGACTCATCGTTTCCAGCAGGGACACCAAGGACAAGTGTTTGGAAGGAATAGCCATACCTAGTTAAAGATGAGAGAACCAGTGTCTCAGCAAGAAGGAGATACAGGAAACTTGGAAATGGTAGAAAAGACTGGTAAAACAGTAAGTTAAGAACAGGGCCAATTCAACAAGAGGGTTATCTCCTTGATGTTCATTTTAAGTAACTATTCAGTACCCTGCTGGCCCTGTTCATCCCTACCTAGTACCTCTTATCCACACTAGTCCCTGGCCTGAAGAGGAAAAAATGTCAACAGTCTGTGAAATAACAGACTCAGAGGTTCTGTGTAAGCAAGCTTGGGTGATTCTCAGTTATGTGTAAGTGGGATATAAAACCAAATTAGTTATGATAAGAAAACGAAACTCTATTTATCCAATACAAACTAAAAATGAAGAGACCCAAATGCTCAAGCAAGACAAAACAAACAGAAAACCTGAGAAAAAGCTCAGTCTAGCAGAACACAGAATATGACTGTAGAGGAGTTTAAGTAATGGTTATAAACATCTTTGCTGAATTATACAAACAATGATTAATGTAAAGAAGGGACAGGACAAAGTTTGAGCAATACGAGATTCTAGAACTAGAACCAATGGATGTAAATATCACTAAACTGAATTAAAAAATATATTAGAGGACATCAGCAATAGACAGTCACAAGTGATGAAAAAATTAGTGAGTTTCAAAATACAGAACACACAAATATAACAGAATGAAAAAGTAATTAAAGAAATGAAAACAATGTAAGAGATTTTCAGGATTATCTAAAGAAAATAGCACCACTATCACTAAGGTCCTAAAAGGAGAGAAAAACAGAAAATTTATTCAAATCAGTAATCCCTAAATCCAAAATGGGAAATGAACCAGACAACTTCATCTAAGAGCCCCAAATATTAAAAAAAAAAAAAAAAATCCAGACAGATGTAATTTATTTTATTTTATTTTTTAAGATTTGTTTATTTATACATACAAGCTGGGGTACAGGCCAGAGGAGTGGGGTGGCGAGAGGGTTCACCAGAGACAGAGTGGGGAGCAAAACAGGCAGATCAGAAATACACTGCCGAGGGGAGCAGCGGGTGAGGCAGGAGAGGTCTGCCGCGCCATGTGGGATTCTCCCTGGCTGGGCATCGGACTCGCATCACGCACTGCCGATAGCTCCACAGCGCAGCGCTCAACCACTGCGCCACCAGGGAGGCCCCAGACAGATGTCATTTATGACACATAATGAAACAATTGTTGAAATCCAATGATTTCAAAAACATGGAAGGAATAGTGATCTATTAAGGAATACCTGAACACATGTATAAATTATGCTCTATGCCAGTCAGACTTCAAAGATTAATTGTATCATCAAACAATTCATGTCATATTGTAAATATTATTTTATTCCTATGCTTCCTGTCTATAGGGGGAATATTCCTTGGGATACTTTTACCTCTAATCTATTGTAGCACATAGGACCAAAGGGTTTGGATAAGGAAGGAAGTTGAGAGTCTCTCTCCTCAATATTAAGTCAATTGACAGCCATGTTTTATTGGATTTTTTTTTTTTTTTGGCTTCCATTCAAACCCATTTGCTGGCACATTGTGGGGTACCAATGAATATTAAAATGAGGAAATAATTGGAAATATGCAGCATCAGCCTAGATAGTAAATAGCCATAACTTCTGGTCTAGTAGGGAAAAGACAAAAATACTTGAGGATTTTTTTTATGTTTAATGTGCTACCTAATTAGGTCTCTATAAATATTATGAAGTCAGACAAATAAATGATCAAAATGAGTGACTGAAAGTCAAAGCAATTTTCAAGTAAGCTATGTTATTGGTAGGGTGTGGGATGGAAAAGGCTGTTGGCTATGGGGGCAAAAATATGTAGAGAAATATTGGAAACATGATGCAAGCTACCCATCTATAGTACCCAAGTGAATGTAAATATCACAGTGTCAATTTTTAATTTAATTACTTCCATATGGGTGTATACGCCCACTCTTACATTTGGAGTGTCACCAAAAGATTAAATTCAGAGCAAGTCATTATTATTCCCATTACACAAAAGAGAAAACTGAGCTACTAAGAGATTTTATTAGTCTGAATTTTTAGGAGTCCTGCTTATGGTCTGTGTTCTTTTTACTACATTGTGTCATTTTCTTATTTTCAAGTCTGTGTTGGATATCATAAGACTCAGTTCCAGGCTTATGTTCTTCCCCCTTGTTTCTGCCTCCAGCTACTCTGCCTCACTCAGAAAGCCATAGAATTTCCTTACATTAATGGTGGCCTCTAGAAAGCCCTGACTATTAAAAGTGCTATTTCTGTGTTTATCCCTGGGATTGGGAGGGCTCAAAGGTCACCCTCCTCATTCCATCCCAAGGCAGTCTCAGAGTCAGCACTTTAGGACTCACAACATAATATTTTAATGGAGAGGGGGCCCAGAAACCACTCTCCAGAAGTTACTAAATGACAGGACCATGGAGGCAGGCTTTATGGATTTCTTTAAAGAGCTTCATTAACTTGATGAATTGGAAAAAGGAGATTTGTACACTTTTCCGCTTGTGGGGGTGAGAAGACAAAGTCAATAGGATGTGTTGCAGGGCAGGGGAAGTTGTGAAAATCCACTAAGTTCTCTTGACAGATGAGCAATACATTTGCATTTGCTCCACTGTAAACAAGGGTGATAACTGAATCAACATCCTGTAACAGGAGGAGTCCAGATTGATTAGAACCCTGAACTGGACCGGAAGCTTGACTCCACTGATTATTAATCTTGAGGATATAAGACAATTACTTAACTTCTGTGAACTTAAATTTTACCTATGTAAATAGCAAGTATCCTACCTTTACATAGTCTTTGTGATAATCATGTTAATGGAAATAGTGGAATAAAAACAGATTTTGCTTTATTCCCTAAATGAAAATAAAGGATGTCTTAAATTATAAAAAGTCATATAGAAAAAGAGAGAAGAACATAAAAGCAGTGCTATTGGGAGCTGTGAAGCTGATCAACAACTGGTTAAGTAGTCATAACCCAGGAGACCGAATCCTAAACTAGTAGAGAGAAAGATGAAAATGCCAATGGCTATATAACAAATATTAAATACTCTTTTAAAAAATCAGGGAGTGTATATCATGTAATTCTGAGAATTGGTATAATAGTGAAAGAAATGAAGACTTGTTTAGAATCCATTTAAGAAGTGTTTAAATTCCCCTATAATCTCCCCTAATCTGTCATCATGTTAGCAGACAGAATGAGGGTCACTCTGGGACCCCCAAACCAGCCTGCTCTAAATAGGTTCTACCATCTGGCTTGTAAAGAGAAAACATACTCTTAATGAAAAAAAACCTTCAATAGAGAAAACCATTAATATAATTAGTGTGCAATAAAGAGAAGGGAAAGAATATAGTTAAAATAGTTTCCAATTAAACACCCCAAATTATTCATCCTCTCATGGGGAAATGCCCAGAAAATAGGGTTGACCCAAACAGGGCCACTGAGGCCTGAGTGCTTGCCATAAGCCTAAAGCACCTTCAGATGGGGAGCCATAAGAAAGGGGCAGAGGGGTCAGAGAAGTCCAGAAGTAAAAGAGCAAAAGCAAAATACAAGTCAAGGGTAAGGCTACCATTGTCAACCTCCCCACAGATATCTCATGTATACTTCACTCTATTGGTTGCTCACACATAACCCAGAGACGTAAATGTCTTTAAAAGACATTTACAAAAACTTCTGGGCAAGTATCCTTTCAAGTTAATGTTTTTGTATTCTTTGAGTAGATCTCCAGGAGTGGAATTGCTGGGTCATATGGAAGCTTCATTTTTAGTAGATTGAGGAACCTCCACACAGCTTTCCATAGTGGTTGGAGCAGTTTCCATTCCCACCAGCAGTATAGGAGAGTTCCTTTTCCACCACATCCTCACCAACATTTGCTGTTGCTAGTTGTTTTTTGTATTTGTTTTTTTAATATGCCATTCTCACTGGTGTAAGTTACTCAGCGATCAAAAAAGATGAATTCATGCTATTTGCAGCAACTTGGATGGAGCTGGAAGGGATTATGTTCAGTCTAATAAGTCAAAAGAAAAAGAAAAATGCCAGATGGTTTCACTTATAGGAGGAATGCAGGAGAACCAAATAAAGAATCAGGAAAAAATAATAGTAATAATGAATAGAAAACAAAATTAACTATGAATCAGAGACTCTGCAGGGTAGGGGGAGAGAGAGGAATAAAAACAGGGGACGGAAGAGCAAAAGGGACTATGGTGATGGTGTGCAGGTGAATTGGTGGTGAGAGGAGAAAGCAAATGTACAAAAATGAACAATGATGTAAAATATATATAAATATATATATTTTTTAAAATTTTCAAAACAAAACGAACAAACAAACAAAAAACCTCCTGGGCAAGGAATGAAAACATAGCTTAAAGTGACTTTCACTCACAATAACACAGCTACTCACTGAACTAGAACATAATAATAATTCTTATTGAATATGAAAATGAGGTAACCTCTTACTTCCCTCATGAATATGTGAAAAGGACAAATAGAAGCTTTACAAATGGTGGTAAAAAGGCAGAAATTCAAAGCAATTCATAGATATCTAAACAGGGAAGTTCCTATAGAGTTCATATATTTTATAGAAAAATAATACATTTAAATACAATTAGTAATTACAAATATGTGTTCATTAATCTATTACTCAAGTCAACATGGGAGGTGAAATAGTCATGACCTAAATATTCTAATTAGGTAACCAAGTTTTAAGATTTTAAATCCCAAATTTTCATACATGTTAGAAAAATTTTTGTGGAAAAGAATGTATATTTGTCAGATTAAATAGGGTTGACTGACTCCTTTTCACCACTCCTTTCACCAGACTCCTTTTCGCCCTCATATTAATGTCAACTGCTTCATATACTATGTTCATAAGGTAGAATATTCTAGATAGAAATTTCAAGGATTCAGGCTTTCCCAACTATATCTAATTCCGATAATCATAACATTAAAGTTCTCTGACATGTAATATAAGGTGTAATTTTGGGTTCTCAGATTCTCACTCTGACTTTTCATCTATAGGCTGTGGAATAACCTTCACAAGCGGTCCTCCCATTAGCATTTATGTTCCTTCATCCGTTCCTCTTTCAAACACAGATTGCTTTTCCTTTCACCTACATATGTCTTGGCCTGAAAAACTTTTGCTGGACTTAGTTTACAATCTTTTGGAACTTATTTCTTGAAAAATATTATTTTATAATTTTATAACATAAGACAAACTAGAAAATATCACAACAGAGATAACTGCTGCACAGGCATGGGGAGAAAAAAGTCACTTCTCCCTTAAATCCTGGTGACTGCTCACATGATCACAGTCAGAATACTATTCCTTGTTCTAGTATATATATATTGATACACACACATGCACACACACACACACACACACACACTGAGATTGTTTTATATTTTTGGTAGTAACCTCTTATCAGATACATGGTTTGCAAACATTTTCTTTCATTCCATTCCATAGGTTGTCTCTTCATTTTGCTATGGAGAAGTTCTGTACCTATTTTATAAGTGAACATCCATGACAAATCCTGCAGTATTATGGACAGTGTGTGTGTGTGTGCATGAGTGTGTATCCATTGGGATTTGACAGGACTGTCAAATGGAATATGGGAGAAAGAAAGGCAAGCACTGTATGTAAGATGAAGATTGAAGGAAGCGTAGTCTAAGAAAAGAAAGTCATGTAAGCAAAGGTCCTATATAATATATATAATACATATTAGCATCTGTGATATTGTGCATATTTATCATATAGTTATAGAATTATATTGTTAAGCATGTAATATGTATGCATATGCATTATATACACAACTTGCATAAAATGATATAATTGTATCACATAACATATATTGCATATTAATACATATATTACATATTACATTTTACAAATATTTGATATATCCCATATGCTAAATATATTATCATAGATAGTATAAATATCGTATACCATCACCACACATATAAAATTCACCATGAATATTCAGCACATAGATATTCAGGATATATACGTTCACCATATATACACACCTATATACATATATATCATTTATCTATTCATTTGCATTTAGATTGTTTCCATGTATTTACTATTGTGAATTTTACTATTGTAAATTATGTTGCAATGAATATGGGAGTTCAGTTATCTCTTTGAAATACTGATTACATTTAAAAAAAATAAAAACCCTAGAAGTGAATTATATACTGTTTCTAATTTTATGTTTTTGAGAAAATAAAATTTCATTTTGGGAGGACATGTAACAGGACTTTGGTAATGGAATATGGGAGAAAGAAAAGCAAACACTGTATACAAATTAGCCAGATGAGGATTGAAAGAAAAATGTTCTAAGAAAAGAAAGTCATGGAAACAAAGGTCTTAAAATAATAAATTCTAGAACTTTCAAATAACTGAATTTCCTGGGTTATATCAATAATTGTGTAGAGACTTTCCAGGTCAATGAGATTTTCACTTTTCTACCTGTAACAAAAACTCACTGAAGGTGGACACTAGAATTATAATAAAACATTTTGATTTTGACTTTGGGAAACTTATGTAACTTTTCTAGGCCTTTATTTCCACATCGTAGAGTTGGGGTGATATTATTATTATCTCATTGCACTATTAAAACAGTACATAAAATAATACAGGAGATACTTTTAAAATTATGCTCACTGCAGGGCCTCCCTGGTGGTGCAGCGGTTGAGCACTGCGCCGTGGAGCTGTCGGCAGCGGCAATGCTAGTTCAATGCCCAGCCTGGGAGAATCCCACATGGTGAGGCAGACCTCTCCTGCCTCACCCGCTGCATCCCCTCAGCAGTATATTTCTGATCTGCCTGTTCTGCTCCCCACTCTGTGTCTGGCGAACCATCTTGCTGCCCCACGCCTCTGGCCTGTACCCCAGCTTGTATGTATAAATAAATAAATCTTTAAAAAAAGATCATGCTCACTACATACATAATCATTATAACTAATTCACCTTTTTTACAATAATAGCATGTTCTTTTATTGATGTATGTATTAAAGAGTTTTAACTGTGATGGTGTAGGAGTATGTAAAAAAGAACTTGCAGGAATAACCCAGGTTTCTGCTATGAGGATTAGTCAGGGAAGATGGATGTCAAGTAAAGCTTGTATAAATGTGCTTAGAAGTCAGAGAAGTGATCAGGATAGGAGGTCTAATTTTGGGACTCATTGGAGTATGAATAATTTAAAATGTTGATGAGATTTTCCATGGAGGATATATACTTTGAGAAAAAAATTCAGACCAGAGCTGAACTCCAAAGCAAGACCAAGCTAGGGGTCAATTGGGAAAAATAAAGAGTTTAGGAAAGCTGAGTCAAAAGAGAGTTAGAAAAAAGACAAAAAAAAAAAAAAGAAAAGAAATGATTTTCTGAAGCTATATGAGCCCAGAGCAGAGAATTTCCAAGAAGATGGGCATGTTCAACTGTCCTAAATGATATCAGAGATCTGCAAAAAAAAACCTGCTGGATTCAGAATGAGGTGATTTTTAGCGACATTAGAAAGAAAAGTTTTATAAAAGTGATGAGAGGACTTGAGAGGGAGCAATGAGTGTAGAGAAAGGGGACAAATGGAGATAGCATAGAGAGAGACATTAAGAATTTTTTTTTTTTAGAGTTATTTTGTTTATTTATGCATACAAGACCTGGGGTATAGATCAAAGGTGTGGGGGCAAGGGTGAGAGGCTTCACCAGAGAAAATGTAGACCAGGGGAACAGGAGGATCTACTGAAATACATAGCTCAGGGGAGCAGTGGGTAAGACAGGAGAGGTCTGTGCTACATGCTGTGCCATGTGGGTTAGCTCCCTGGACAGGGATCAAACTCGTGATACAGTGGCTGCTGGTAGCTTCATAGTTCTGAGACTTAAGCCCAAGACCTCTGCTAGGGAGGTCCCCTGTTTGAGAATCTTGACTGTAAATTGGAAGGTAACGTGGTTCGTCGAGTGAATTCTGAGGTGAAGAGAAGGGTTTATGAAGAAGGCAAATGCTGGAATATTTTATATTTGTTATTATGTGGTTATTTGTCAAACTATAGGCTCTCTATATACCTATTTGTAACGAGACAGTAAAGAAAATATAAAAATTATCATTTCTCCTCTATTTATCCTCAGTCCTACACAGAGACTTCAAACTAATTTGAACAGGATAC
The DNA here is from genome assembly GCA_004024925.1 of Scalopus aquaticus. Classification (NCBI taxonomy): domain Eukaryota; kingdom Metazoa; phylum Chordata; class Mammalia; order Eulipotyphla; family Talpidae; genus Scalopus; species Scalopus aquaticus. Next base: position 3,294 of record PVIJ01005769.1, on the reverse strand, counting down.
TATGCATAATTTTCCCAGCTCATCAGACATATTCAAGTGTCCAAATTTATATAGAGTTATTATGATTCATTTTATCTTAATATAAAGGGAATTATAGCCTATACATTTCCAATTCATATGAACAATAAAATATTATTCTCTACAAATTTATAAACATGAAATTAATTTTGCAATTTATTTTTGGATATATATTTACACACACATACACATTTTTATTTTGTATAGGATATCATGTCCCACATTGAGTTTTCATTATAATTTATTTAGTGTTTGGTTTTGTTGTTGCCTCCTTCTTTCCTGGTCCTGACCTGTGTCCACAAAACTCTCACTCCTAAATGCTGCCTGTCTTTCATCTATGGGTGTTTAATTTTTGACATTTTTCTTCATCTTCAAATAATGTCTCATAACTTTCATTTATTGTAACTTGGTGATCTCCTTTCTATATGACTGCATAAACACATTCAAATAATAAAATGAAGTATTTTGGTCTAAGTGACATGTTTTAAGAGATGCCCAATCTCACTTTCATCCTTAGGTGAAAACAGAATTGGAAAAAAGGAAGGTTGGTAAACCTTTAATGAATAAATAAAATTTCAAAAATCATAAAGCAAGCTAATATTCCTGGAACGCTCATTCTGAATATCGTCAAAATGCTTTAGAGTTGCTAATTAAGTCTCTCCATGCCAACCCCTTAACTAGGAAATATATAGTAACTTCACACAGGGATCATTTCTTCCCACTCAAGTGTTCTCCCCTGGAGTGGAATAAAATAGCTATGTGATAATCCAGAATAACACTGAACTACATCTTAAGATAGAAAATGAATGGTTCTATTAGGACCAAATGAATCTGCAAGGGAGTTTATACAGAACGTGTTTTAGATTTAAAATTTGCATGCCATGCTAGTTTTTATCGCTATTAATATGCTATTATGAGGCTGGATGCTTGGTGTTTTAAAGTGCCTCCTGATTGTAAATTAGTCAACACATAAAATGCTTTTGAAGTAGCATCCCAATTTTCCAGTTGAAATCTCTACATCCCAAGGTGATTAAATGACTCTCATTAGGTGTTTCAATTTCTGTATTTCCATCCTTTGCAACTTTCTTTGTGAAGCACACACATGTTAGAATATCTTCTACTGTCCATTTGCTAAATTAAATATAAAAAGGTGCTGTGCACATGTCATGTGAGCTAGGTTTGCTTTTTCTCCATTTGGAGGCAAGGAGGCTAAGCCTTTGGTGATCTGCAAAAGGAGACCAGAGTTGCTAAGTGACAAAACTAAGTTTAGGATACCTTGGAGATGCTGACACCTGGCCCCTTTCTTTCAGGCTGTAGTAAATACTTCAGCCCTAGGTACATCACATGTTTTAAGAATATCTACATACTAGCAGTGATAGTTCTTAAACATAGTTTAGCTATCAGATGTACATGAATTTATTTTATATTTCACTAATGCTCTATGGGATATAGATTATAATTCTCATTTTGCATACACAAAAAATAAGACTATGCTTTACCTGAATGGTGGGATAACAAAATGATTGTATCCATATTTACCTGTCTCTAAACCCATATGATATACCATTTTTAATTTTGTTCTGGTATCTGTTTTACCCACCTCCCACCAAATTTAGAAACTGTGTTTAGGGTTTTTGCTATGTCAATTGTTTTTTTGCTTGAAACATTTGTACCTATTTTTCTCCCTCATTGCATGTATATTGAGTGCATTTGTCTTGCTAATGGTTTCTCATTCCAGACCCCAAAGTAAAGAAGCAGGGTCTTTTATTATTTTGCTTTACTCTTGGAAGAGGTTAGATGCATAAGAGGCCTAATTCAGCCATATACCCATATTTAAACTTGTAGGTATATGTAGTTTATGTTATGATTGCTCAGGTTACATTGGCTAAAAAAGTCATATGCCAAGACGAAGGAGTGGGGCAGGGACATATATTTTCTCTACTAGAAAGCATGGCAAGTTAGTTTGACAGATTTGCAGATGATCCTGTTATGGAAGAGAGAGTAGGTAGCTTTGAACTATGTAATCTAGCATATTTCCAAAGGCAGAGTTAAATCTTGACATTTCTGGCTTAATTCTGTGACCTCTATATCTGAATATATTCTATCATTTCAACTGTAGTTGTCACCACTGCCTAAAAATAATTCATCTGTGCTCAGGTCATGGCCACATTGTTATGTACTGCTCATTGTTCAAGCTATTTCCTCCACCTGGGATATTTTCTTCTTATCTCACTGACATTTCATTTAACCTTTCTCACCCTCCTGTTCAGTTACAATGGGACACGTGACAGGACTTTGGCAATGGAATATGGGAGAAGGAGATGTTTCTATCTTCACGCCAAGAGATAAATATCCATGATGGCCTGATCCTAAAAATGGGGATATCACCAGAGAGAGGAACCTGAATCCCTGAGCACCACCTGAATAAAGGTTGCCTGTTATAGCAGCCTGTTTCAACTAAACCAAATAACATCGAGAAAATATATCACAGAGTCATAGAACAGGATGGGAAAGGGAATGGAATATGGAACTCTAACATTATCAGTCAAAATTTGAAATAGCATTCCATTCTCTCTATATAAAATTAATATAATAAAAATAATATAATTGATATCATAATAATAATGGAATGAGGCCAGTTATATGATCTTTTCCAGTTGTACTAATCTGTGTAGGCATAGACACAGAGTAGGCCAAAGAATGATTGGAACCAGTTTAATGACTATGCCAAGCAAGTGATGAAAGAGAGAAAGGGCATGGAGGTTGAGCACATAGTCAAGGCAGTAATAGCAATGCTGGGTCATGGATATTAAGATAGACAAGGAGGTAATGACAGAAATGATGGGGAAAGGAATCTGACATATTAAATTAGTAAAATAATTTTCAACAATGTTGTGACTCAAAAAACAATGTCAAGTAAAGAAAATGGTCAAAAGTATCATTACAATTTGATTTCATTTAGTAAATTTAAAAACTATAATTTAAAAATATATGTGAGAGGATGGCACACATTAAAAATACAGGCACAACAAATGCTGGAAAGGATGTGGAGAAAAAGGAACTCTTCTACACTGCTTGTGGGAATGTGAACTGGTCCAACCACTATGGAAAGCTGTATGGCGATTCCTCAAATTGCTAAACATGGAGCTCCCATACGACCCAGCAATACCACTTTTGGGAATTTACCCAAAGGACACAAAAGCACTAATCCGAAAGGATACATGCACCCGTATGTTCATTGCGGCACTATTCACAATAGCAAAGGTATGGAAGCAA